>JAGFPH010006984.1:43506-53994 GCA_018207615.1 Philaenus spumarius | reverse complement strand
GAGGACGTGCGTTGTCTTGCTGGAGAATCACACCTCTCCTCCGAGATACACGACGTTTATCTCTCACGGCTGGCTTCACCTTGTTCAAAATCATATCCGAGTAGTATTGGCTGTTTACGCTGCTCTTCGAGATATTCACAAAAAACTGGTCCTTCAGCGTCCCAAAACACCGTCAACATGACTTTTCCTGCTGATGCTTGTGTTTTGATTTTTTTCGTGAGAGGTGAGCTGGTGTACTAGTTAACATTTTGCTGAGGAAGTGCTCACATTCTCTTTCATAACGTCCTTTACCTCTGTGCACACTCTCAACCTTGTGTCCTTTTGTAGCTGCGTCAACTCCTATGGGACCCATCTTGTTATGCGGTACTTCAACTTGTTAGATAATGTTATGAACTGTACCAATACTAACATGAACCTTTTCAACTATCATTTCCACAGTGACACGGCGGTCGGCACGTATAATGTCATCAATTCGACTTTCAAGTGAAGGAGTTGAAACTTCAACTGGTCGGCCAGAATGGAGTCCCGACCATTTTTGAACTTTTCTATCCACGTAAAAATTTGCTCGATTCATACAGACTTTAAAAAAAATATACAAATTTACTGAGGCAACGGAGTTAACCAGTATGAGTCCTCATATGAATTCTAAGGCTGCTTGATTGAATGCAACTGTAATCACATTCAGAACAATAGCCTTTCTCCACTATGCTAATACTACACTTTAGTCATTCTAGCTGGTCAAGGCTCATCCCAGTGAGCCATAAAGTAACTTAAAGCCATAAAAGTACAAAACTTGCCCTACCAAGAGTTTTTTATCCAGACCAATTTGTCTCTTTAATTATTGAATGACCCACGTATATTAATTTATAAAGATAAAAATATACTGTCAAATAATATACATAAAAATTACTTATAAACCAAAATAGTCTTTGAAACAGTATGAATATTAAATGACTTCTGTATTTCACCTTGAACGTCCTTCTTTTGTGGGAAGTTAGTTTCAGAGTGTTAAAAATATCAAATCATGTAATACAAAACATTTTGAATTTTACATACGTTGATCGAAAAATGTTTTGTAATTGTTTTACGTATGTGCGTAATAAGGCTGTAGGCTGTATTAAGGCTAGTATGATTTACCAAAAATATAGAAATTGTTCTTTAAGAATAAGTTATAAGAAAAGAAAATTACAATTTGTCTAGATTTAGCAAGCCATAAAAAAAGACTTGGAACAGGATTTATAGATAATTTTGTGAGCGAATTTGATGTGAATTATATCCTAATTATTTAGATCGGTATGTTTTTAACCTTTCAGCATTGATTTTATACAAGTTGAATAAAATACTTTATACCTACCATTGAGACGCAATAAAGATATTACAGCATACTGTATATTTCAATATAATTTAGAGTAAAAACTAATTTCATCGTATTTCTGATGTTGTAAATATGTTCTACCTAAGGAAACCAAAATGAAACAGTCTAAGAAAATACTTTCTACATTGTTTAAACTTAACCATAAATGTTACTGTTGCCAGGCAAATACAATATAATTTTATTGTTGCATAAATTACAAAAAGTGAAAAAAAAACAAGTTAAATTATCGTTTCGAATCATTGTCAAGGAAAACACACAAAAAATTGCTAGTTCAAAGAGGTCAAAGGGAATTCATTTCATTTCACAAAATAACAAGTAAAAATAAATTGGGGAATTTTTGTGACATTCTATTGGAGTTTACGTGCCCTAGAGGGAATACTAACAACAAAGTAGCCTATATTAGGGCAACGGAACACGGGGCGTCTTATATTAGGACTTAAGATAAGTCCACTTGCAACTTTAAAGGAGAAAGTATTGTCTAAGGAGAAACAAAGTCTATATTTTAGTTCAAACGTTACAGAAGAAAGTTTAAATTGGGCTTGACTATAGTTTATATAGTTTTCACCCCAGAGTTGGAGTATTCCAAGCCACGAGTCGTTCATGTTGGAATGGTTTGACTCGTATACTTGGTTCAAGTCAACTGAGTTAATTGAACTGTCGTTATGTTGGCTTTTATTTGCCTTTTATGACTCTACCAAATGTATTTTTCTAAATTAAATATTCATAGTTATAACTGTATCAGACTTGACTGATTTAAGTACGCATCTATATATTTTTTGACTAAAATATAATACAATGTTCATGCGTGTTTGTGTTTTGTTATTTTTAAGTTTGTTTTATTAACTTTATCGTTTTGCTTTCCGTTTGTTTTTAGGAAATTTACTCACAAAATCTTTGAGTATAATCATAGTAATGATATGTGTTGATTGTTGAAAAGAGAATCTGCTGTTATGTGTATTAATATAGTTCCTATAACTTAACTCTTATACAAACCCTGATGTTAAAAATAAATCCTTGAGTGTTTCACATATTAAGGTAATTTTTTTTAAAGAGGTGCACATTAACATTTACTGTTTTGGAAGGTAGCACTGTCATGCTATTTCTATGGAGTTCCAACTGTACTATCCTCGTTAAAAACATGGCCGGTAGGTTGAAGGTGTCAGCCTAATCATGAAGTGGGCTGCTGGCTATTAAGAAGCTAAAATATTTTATCTGCTTAAGACCACACGTTGGAAGTGAAAACTTCTACGACTAGTCTATATTTTCAAATCAATATTAATATTAGAATAGTAGAAGGATCAGTAAATGTATTTCGTTAAGTATATTTTATATGTAATATATTTTTAAATTATAAATCATCATAACTATTAGTTACATCTTCAATAACCATTTTCTCATTTACATTATTTCCTCTCATGTTATTATCATTATTTTCTGAAAATATATATACTAGATATTTATGTTATTGTTAATAGATACATATGTTAGGTACGTATCTGCTAAATATATATATTAGATTAATGTGTTATTTAGCATTTTTTAGGACAGATGATTTGTTTGGGTGGTCTGGACTTAGCGTTAAATTTTTTTTGGCTGATTGAACAACATAAATGCAACTTATCTACTTCACACATCCACTTAAATTTGTTTAACTACTTTTACCAACACATTTAGAATGTATGGGATATTTCGAAATATTCGAAATATGGTACTACCATCGTATTCTACATTAATTTAAAGTAAGGACAAATAGTTTTTAATGAGCTAGGAACTACAAAATGGGAAAAAAATATTTCATGCACAATTCTTTTAAAAAAATTCTAGAGAGTAGCAACTGCTATACAAACTGCTTCAAAATGTGGGCTTTCAGAAGATATACAGAATTTGATTCGTTACCATTTTAGTACAGTTATGAGAGTTTGAATGGTGGTGTAAAACGTGGTTAGCCCAAAATTACACTAGCTAAAAGGTTAAAAAATATTTATAATTTCAAAAAAAAAAGTTATTTCTACTCATAAATATAAAAACAAAAGGTCAGCTCCTAGCATAGGAAATACGAAATTTGCGAAGCAGTGAATGTGTTAAGCTATCCATCACATCAGAAAAACAGACTACTGCACTGGTAAATAATATATACCTCCAGCAAATTCGTGAGTAAACCTTTAAACATTCCCATCACTTCACATCAAGATCTTCAAACCTCATAAAATGAAAACTCAACAGCTAAATATTTATTCCTCTTTTCAGTAACAAACGAATACATAAAGACTCTATTTTATTTCAATATCTTAGTTTAAGGACACTCTTGTAAATTCGACCACTAATCAGTCCATAAGAATCACCAAACACACATTATACTCAAAAATCTAAGTAAGTATGTCATTTTTTTAGTAGTTCATTTATTTTGTTTGTTAATAAGTTTCAATAATTGTGTTTTGTATCGTATATTACAACCGCTTCAATTGATCAAATACATTGTACCTCGAGATCAAACAATTTTTTTCGTAATTATTTTTATTTTATTGATATCAATGAACAGGTTTGTAAAATCATTTCATATAGTAATTGTTTATTCGATACTATTAAAAAAATATTTACAATGATTGAGTACTTTTATCTCGCGGTTATATTGTTCGATCGTCTATAAGTTGTAAACTACTTTTTGCTATGGTGAACATTTAAATACATTTTTACTTTCTCCCCCCTATACTTAGTATATGGAGAAAGTATTGTTTTCGTCCAAATTTTCTAATTTGAATTTGAATTATCAGTTTTGGTGCTCCCAGAACCCCCAAAAATTGTTTAGTGGAATTATCTATGTTGCTCCCTGAACCCAAAAAAGTGGGTTTTTTGGTGATGTCTGTCCGCGTGTCTGTTAGTATGTGTACAGAGCTGGAGACCATACCAACGGTCCGATTTTATGAAACTTGGTATGAATTGGTATGAAATTTAAAACGTAATTTAAAACTATAAATTACGACTTAAAATTTTTACTAGTAATATTTGGTGGGAACAATATGAAACAATGTACTTTGGCATACTTATTTCTGCCAAAATAAATGTGTGTAGTTTAAGGTTTAAATATTTTTTTAAAACCTAAACTATTCTTTTAAAGGCAATATTTATTTAATATTCTAATTTAAACTTTTTATTGTCTTTAAATTTATAGTTTTTGTTTTGTTTTGGTACATTATTTGAACTACACATAGGGGAAAGCAGATTGACCGGGTATAGGCCCTCGCCCAATCTGTACCCAAAAGGTTTGAACCTAGTTGTGATGGTTTTATGCGTGTGCGTTATACGCAGCTCCGCCGTTTTCACTAGTCTATCATAACTAATTACAGTATAATATAAATTGTTTACTTTTATTAAATTTGTAAAAACGACACACATTTTAAAAATATATAAAGAATTGTTTGTTTTATCGTGCAGCTGTTATAAAAACAGAAAAATATATAAAGACATTTGGAAGGCAATATGAATATTGAAGTAACTTCCCAATTTTAGTAATGTCTAATAACAAACGATTAGCATTTTTGTAACAAGCTTCCCATAGTAAAAACTACACATTATTGTCAACAAAACGTATCTTCATTTCCAGTAACTATCATCGCGCTTTACATTCAATGCAAACTGTTGAAATAGGTCAGATTCAAAATTGTGGCTCAGCTGTGACGCAGTCGATAATCCGTGAATGCAATAAATCCACTAGTCACTGTTATTAGATATACTTTACACTATCAAGATGACAACAATCCAATTGTATCATAAATTATATGTGAAATACAGTTGGTAATTGTATTCATAAAATATTTGTCTTATATTTTCTGTGAGTGTAACTTAACATTAAAAAATAAACGGTACCAGAAACTGGCACATACTTTCTCACAAACATAATTAAATTATTATCGGGCAATGCCTTGCGTTCTTCGCACGCCAACCCCCGTATGTAACCCCAACTGTGACTTCATAATTGTATTAAAGTGGGATAGGGGATAGTACATTCAAGAATGAGAGTAACTAATAAATATTATTATTATTACCGGTGCCTAAAGAGAAAACTATTCGATCGATTTCGAACAAATTTGCACCAAACATGTCAACTAGGCGTGTATAGAGTCACGAAAAACAACTACCTTTTCGGCCAAAAGAACCCCCCAAAAATCAGTTATTATTATTATTAGCTAAACGAAATTTTTTTAAAAGATGCAGTTTTTTGCATATGGTAGGGGGTACATTAAGCGCTACAAAAGGGCCAAATTTTATCAAAATTGTTAGAGCGGTTTTTTATAAAAAAATAACAGATTTTTTGGGGTTTGTTTTGCCAAAAAGGGGGTTGTTTTTCAAAGTTTTTCAAAACCTTTTTCCGTGCATCTAGACAGGCCTAATTGGCATGTTTGGTGCAAATTTGTTCGAAATCGATTGAATAGTTTTCTCTCTAGCTTTGTATACATACAGACATTTTGTAAAAACACTTTTTTTGGACTCAGGGGGTCTCAAAACGGATATATTCACAAAAATCTTGACATTGATTTTTTTTGCGATCACTATACTTTTTCTATAGGCTACTATAGTATAGTGAGAAAGCAAAAAGCTGTTATTTTTGTCTATACCTTTCTATATGAGTCCTATAGTTCCAAAAGTGGCCTTCTCCATTCTGAGTAACTTTTCAGGAAACACAAAAAACTATTGCAAATTTTTACTGCTTTATATATTCTGCTATTTAATGTTTTTTAGGTTCTAATGTAGTATAAAATCAAATATTTATCATAACAATGGTAGTATTATAATGATTTAGTCAGTAAATAAGCATTTTAAATATGAACAAGACCACTATTGGAACTAACCCATGGATAAGATCAATTCTGGAAATTACGATCATGGAGAAGATCAGTTCTGGACCAACAAGGCTAGTATTGTAACTGGAGTGCTAAAATGAGGTTTATAAGATTTAAAATCACAATTTTGTTTATGTTTTATTTAGGCTACATTAAAAATCAATAAATCTAAAACCTTTAAAAATGTATTGATTTTTGTCAATAAAGTCACATGGTTTCACACTTACACTATTCATTTAATAAAATTGTTCCATTATGCCTATTAGGTCCTCAAACAATTTTCATCGTCTTGCATATGCTGACACAGTATTTCTTCTTCCCTTCCTTCATTTATTGGACATTCCCTTAAATTTTTGTAAAAGTCAAGTTCAGGAATGTTTTCCCATCCATTTCCAAAATGGTTTGTTAGTAATTTGCGGACATCATGTAGTTTTGCTGTCTTTATAGGGATACTTGGTGTAACAATGTCTGGGCACATTGTGTCATGAGACTGGTTTTTTTTTGTAAACACTCTTGAAAACACACATGTCAGAGAGATAGGCTGTATATAGGTATATACAGGATGTATCAAAAAGGACTTTGATGTATGTATACAACTTTGAAAATTCATACGACTTACAGATTTAATCTTGGTGTCATGGTGAAGGAAAATAGATCAAGTTTCGACTCAGGGGTACGCTAGTACAGAATCGCGTCATCTCAAGCGCTAGCGGCATTTGCTATTTTCTGTCTATACCGGTTCCGCGCGTCCTCGTTGTTTGATTTGGATTGAAGAGTCCAAGTCTGCGACAAGTGTGCAATATAATTTTCTTACAGAATATGGTAAATATCCTCCCAGTTGGCCTACTATTTATCAGTGGCATAAGTGTTTCACTGGTACTGGATATTAGGTAACAGATCCTCAGGCAGTCCCCTACGTCTGACGAAGTTGTAGAGTAAGTAAGACGAAGGTTTTTGAACAGTCCTTCCAAATTAACCCGGCGTGCGTCGCTGATTACTAGGCGACCCACACATGACTGTTTGGCGTGTGTTGATAAAACGGTTGCGTCTCAAACCTTACAAGTTACACATGGTGCAAGAAAAAGACACGGATAGGATTGCTCGTAAGGACTTTTGTGTGGAAATGCTACATCAGTTGGATGAAGATTTCATTGGAAAGTTTATTTTTAGTGATGAAGCGACTTTTCACTTGAGTAGTACAGTTAATAAACATAATAGTAGGATTTGGGGCAGTGGACATCCTTGGAACATGTACGTTACAGCCCAAAATTGAACGCGTTTTGGGCAATCAGCAAGGGCAAAGTTTACTGCCTTCTCTTTTTCCAAGAGAAAACTATCACCGGTATAATTTACATAGAAATGCTGGAAAATTTTTGAATCCCACAGACTGACGAGGACGACGATATTAAGTAGGGGATAGAAATGTCGTTAAATTACAATTTAGTTTCTAATATTTGATTTAGTTATAAAATCATTATACTTAAGGAAAATCTGCGATACAAGTAGGAAGTTGTTGCTTTTAAATAAAATGAGCAGTGTTTGGTAAGTAAGCGCTGCTGTAAAGCTTCTGAATTTGATTTTGTTGGTAAAGGAAACATTAAGAATACAGTTGTTCGTAAACTTTCAGTTTCCAGGTATCCGAAATGTTAATTTTGTTTAATACAAAAATGTATATCTCCAGTTTGGTTTAACCGATTGAGCATGGTGCTATAAGGTAAATGATAATAATAGTCTTTATTTTTAAGTTAGGACTATTAACCTTTCGCAACACAGTTAAAATAAATAAATAGGCTACATCAAAAATAATAATAGAATAAAAAATTACGAAACAAATAAAAAAAAAACCATAAAATAATTATTATTTCTAAAACAAAATATACAAAACTGTAAAAACTAATTACATACACATTTATCTTAAAAGTAAAATAAGTAAAAGCATGCTAAATTATACTACACAGAAGTAAAATATACATTTACACAGATTTACACCCTCAAACACACACATATTAAGAAAATCCACCAAAACATCCAAAACTAACTTTTAGTTGGCAAAAATAACATCCCAAAGCCTTCTTGAAATGTACACGATCATTGATGCATCTCAAACTCTCCGGCAATGAATTCTAGAGCCTACATGCTGTCACAGTGAATGATTTATTAAACATCCTAGTTCTGTGCCTGGGTACAAGTCAAGTAATACTGTATTGAAGCTCCTCGTCGTGTGTCGGTAGCATTTACTTTTGGACTAAAACAAACCTCTCTGGCAGATAGCGAGGCAATCCAGTGGGCGGAATTAATAGAGTGCAATTACAAAAAATATGTTAATTTCGAATAAATTAACTTTTAGAATTTAAATTCGTTGTTTTTGTAACACGATCGTCCCTATTTAAGTCAAAAATGAAACGTAAATACAGTAATAACTTTGAGCACGTTGAAGCTCGTTAGATAGTTCCACAGTAATTTCATTGAAAATAGTAATCGCAATAGATAAAATCTTTCTTACGGAAATTCGTTAATGCATTGTTATAAGTACCCTGTATGTCTCAACAACCTTGTTTTTTAATTCAATATGTTTCGCCGTTTCAATGACGGCATCTTCAGCAGATATTTAACATAAAACACTATGCAACACACATTCGTTATAGAAATGGTTAAAATTTTATTATTTTTGTACATTTGTAAACGGCTTATATTATAATAAAAATGGTCTTTAAGAAGTCAAATGATGTCCCAGCTGATTCTACTACTTGACTGATTTGTTCTTCAAGACTAAATTTTTTTATAAATTGACTGCTTTTACCATACCATTTTAGTTTGGGAAATACACACAATTATAGTAAACGTCTTCTAAAGATGGTTTTTAATTCTGAAACTAAATAATTATTTCGCTGACTAATACGAAGAAAACATTGAATACAAAAGGAAATATAATTTATTTAACCACGAACATGTTAATTACCGTGATGATGTAGGGATGCATATTTACAAAAGTCTGAAGCAACATAATTGTGGCGTATACATTTTCAGTTTAGTTTTTTTTATTCAATCAGAATGTATTGTTTTAAATTTGGCCCAGTGTGGAGTTATTAGTGGATATTTGCATTTCACGGTTTTGCTGGTAGGTTGATAATATTTACAGATGTACTAACTCACCTAATTTATTTGATTTTTATTCTCACTGTTTATAACGAGTAATACACACAATTAATCAGGAATATGTGTGATTTCTTGTTGCTTATGTTTTAAAATGGTATGTCTGACTACTTCAAAAGTATTGGTGTGACTCATCCAAGTAATTGTTGTACATACCACTTCTTCTCCCTTATTTAATTTTTTTTTAATTTTTTAAATCCAGTGGTGTAATAATAGGTGTTATGAAATACAGTAGTGTATTCTTTTAGTGGAGGATTATGGAATGTGAATATTCACAACAATTGGTTAAATACCTAAATTAAAATTTCGGGATGGACATGATGTGCGAATGAGAGATAAATGCTATTATCTTTCAAATGTCCTTCATTAAAATTTCCTTGCGCTAAGATATACTACTTGATTACGTTCCTAAATATCAGACATTTGCTGTTTATCTTAAGGTAGTTTAAGCTCCCACTTAAACTGTTTTCTTTACGTACAGACCTTAACTCTCCTTTACTGCTTGTGATACGTGACCAAGATTTGTGATAAGCCACGCACAAAAAAAAGTTCTTTCAAGTGGAATTTGAAAAATGATTTTAACAATTATATCTTATTTTAATTTTATATGGAATGTAATCAATGAAATACAATAACTTTTTAATGTGTTACTTACCGCCAGCAATCCTTTTTTTGAAGTTTTTCCTTCAATACATGTATTTCACGACACGTTTTTCGGAACTTAGTTCTTCCAACGTCGGGTGGTCAAAACACATTTAAAAACGTTTAACACAATTTATAAAAAACACAAATAACACAAACGACACACGCGCACAAATAAAGTTCAAGCAAGTTAGTAGGCTGACGCTGATCAGTTTACTGGTGCGTTATCAGCTGATGTCTACTTCCTATTTAGCTAGCTTATAAGCTCGAAAGTGGGGGTTGCATCGAACTGTTCAACTTCAACTTCAAGTGTGGGTAAAACAACTTCAACCTTGTAATGGCACCACTGGGTACACCTGCAGTTGATCAGGCATGGCAACAGGAGGAGAAGCCTCAGGAAGAGAAATTTCAGGAAACTACTTAGGAGAAGCCTCAGGAGGAGTTGCATCAGAACCATCAAGATCTCTGTTCTGCCGATGC
>JAGFPH010006984.1:5914-23797 GCA_018207615.1 Philaenus spumarius | reverse complement strand
TTCCGTTTTAACAAAGCGGAACTTTATATTTTATGAGTAAGATGTGTACCAGGGACTAAACTGTACTAGGACTAGTTTTCTGTGGTATATTTATAGTTTTGTAAAACATAAAACATTGTTTTGTAGGATAAAACAGTGTTCAAATAAAGTTAATAAAATGCTGTTAGTACTTCTAGATTGTTAAAAGCTGAAACATGTTTGGAAGAGGTTTTGCCTACCAAATTGCATTCAGAGGATGCTGGGTGATGACTCCCAAACCATTAATATGGTGTTAGCATTCCTCCATCGGTTGAATGTAATTGGAAACATTTGAAACAACATACATTTACAAAACTTAAATACCATGTTTAGATTTATTACTTGTTATTTTAATTAGAGTTTTATTCATTGTTATGTAACAGGCCCCTTTACAGCCCTGTGACAAGTTGTTAGTGTATAATTATTGTTGTTATCGTTGTTATTTTATCGTGAATTGTCTGTAGTGTCTCTAGTGTGTGTAAATTAAAAGTTTAATTTTATACCTGTGTGTGATCGTATGAGCATTATAGGAATGCTCCTCGTTATCCTGGCGATGATAACCACCTAGGTTTTAGTTTCTCTGACGGATTTTTCGAGTTTCATAAAATTCCCATTAATTATCATGTAATTTTTTAAAGCACAAACATTTTCCCGGTGGACTGAAGATGTTAGTAAAACCTCATTTACAGAGACAAAACTCATCCTATTTATTTTATTGTTTGGACGTAAGACAAAACACACTGTTGTAAGTTAACAGCTGATCTACTCAACTGGATTTGTAATACAGTTTTTTAAGTATTTATTTCCAGCTTATTTGTTTGATCTACAAATAAACTGACAGGTCAGTTTACACATATCTGCTCAGTTTAACAGTAAAAATTCCTTTTTATTTTGAAAATATCATCAGTTGACAAACCAGTTTAACTGGTTTTTGTGTTGTTAATACTTAATGTTTGTTATTGGCAGTTACAGCACTGTTTAAAGTTAATTAATGGATGCGTTTTGATTGTGTATTGCCGTGGTCACAAGATTCGAGGTCTAAAACTTCGTAGAAAGACAGGCATTATAGGCTGTTATATATTTGGCAAGCTGTTAGGGGGCGAAAGTAAAGCTAACGGTGGTTTGCTTGATTTACAGACACGAGATGGAACTGCTAGTCTTCCGCTAGGATTTAAAATTTAACTTTTTAAAGACAGAAGATGTAGTGATTCGGTAGTTGCAACATCAAGAAGTAAAAATTACCTTCGCTTTAAGGGTAAACAATACCAGTGACAACACAATCCTATGCAGTCCTCTTCAATATAACTTATCTTTCATGTTATTTTGAAGATAATCTTTTGTAATTTTCTGAATATCGTTCATGAATATCTGAATTATAATTCTTAGTTGACAAATATTGTAAATTATACATTTTTATTAAAAATAATTGCCCATAATAAACAAGACCATGATTTTCGTTGGAGTCATTTGATAGCAGTAAAACATCGTTCAAATTTTGTTTTATACTAACTATACATTGGAGAATTCTGCAAATTAAATGTCGTTTTCACATGGCGGAAAATAAAAGTAAGAGCGGCATTAGTAAATAAACGCTACCAGAAACTGGCACATACTTTCTCACAAACATATTTAAATTATTAAACAGATTCACTGTGACTTCATAATTGGATTAAAGAAGGAGAGGGGGTACACTTAAGTAGGAGAGGAACTAATAAATATTATTACTATTAGCTGAATGAGACTTTTTAGAAAGGTGCTGTTTTTTGCATATAGTAGGGCACATTAAGAACTACAAATAAGGCATATTTTATACAAAAAATAATAACTGATTTTTTTTTGCCAATAAGAAGGTTTTTTTTTTAAATTTCAAAACCTTCTTTCTTGCATCTATACAGGCCTAATTGACATGTCTGGTGCAAATTTGTTCGAAATCGATCGAATAGTTTTCTCTCTACCTTTGTATACATTACAGACAGAAATTTTGTAAGAAACACTTTTTTGGACTCAGGGGCCTCAAAACGGATATTTCCACAAAAATCTCAACATCGATTTTTTTTGTGATCACTGTACTTTCTCTATACTATAGTATATTGAGAAAATAAAAACAAAAGTGTATACAACCGATATTCTATACCTTGTTCACCGAGAGTTTAAAGTGAAGCACCACCTTAGAATGGCTGACGTTTGGGATTTGGGCCAATGAGGAAAACGAACATCACGTGTGGGACGGGCGACTTTGAATTCACAGTAGTTCTTAGTAAACAAGCATTCTCTTCACTAGCCCACCCTAACGTTCACGTTCGTCCCTGCGGTAGGTTCTCGTGTGACACAGTCTGCCCAGCCCATAAACATTGTAGGGGGAGGTGCTTCACTTTAAACTCTCGGTGAACAAGGTATAGTTGCTCTCGAGGGCTTTACCAATTTAATATCATAGGCCAGCCTTCTGAAGGTTGGCTCCGCTCACTGGATTCGATGCTTTTACTGGAGTCGGATTGCACATCCTTAATACAGAGAAGTAATTGCATATTCAAATTAACATTATAATAATCCTGTAATACTAAACTCCATCCGAACCAATGGATAGAAAAAATAACTCGTGTTTGAGTAGATACGTTTATTAATCGTGATGTGAGATTTTGTGTTCATACTACAATAATTCGATCAGCTGAACCGCTGACATGAGTTTGTTGAATTTCAAAAATTAAATTTATATGTTTTAGGTTGTTCCTCACAATTTGGGAAATTTGTATAGTCACGAAGGCGCTAAATAGCTGCCTGTATGTTCGAAATATATTAGTAGAATTTGTTTACACTTAACCTCCATCTAAGCTTTGCGAGTTTGCACCTCGACCTTGTGACCTCGGGTTATGGACTGCTTCGCTTTGCTTGCAGCGTACAAACTCGATCGTGTGTCCCTTATCAGATCGATTTTATTTAGAGAATGGTGTCCCTCAAGGCAGCGTACTTAGCGTCACATTATTTGCAGTTGCTATTAATAGCATCACTGCTAATGTCCGATTACCTGTCCACTGTTCTCTTTTGTTGATGATTTTGCCATCTACGTGGCAACCAGAAACACAGCACCGCAGAAAGAACACTGCAATTAACGATCAACAAATTACAGACATGGTCCAATCAGAAAGGATTTAAGTTTTCCGCTGCTAAAACTAGATGCATTGCTTTTACTCGCCGCAGACAGCATTTTAGTCCCACCTTGTACCTAAACAGAACTCTACTTCACTCCGATAACACAGTCACATTTCTAGGTCTTATTTTAGACCATAGACTCTCTTGGAACCCGCATGTGACAAATTTAAAATCACGCTGCATCAAGATCTTAGATATGTTACGGGTTTTAATCGGTTCTCATTGGGGAGCCGATAGAACCTGCATGCTGCGTTTTTACCGAGCTCTTATTCTATCACGAATTGACTATGGGTCCATAGTCTATTCGTCAGCAAGGTTATCGGTTCTTAAACAGATCGATTCCGTTCATAACACTGCTCTCCGTCTAGCATCCGGAGCTTTTCGTTCTAGTCCCATTAGTAGTCTGCTTGTTGAAACGGGTGAACCATCGCTCACGCGACGAAGACAACGGCTACAATTGTCATATATGTGTAATATGCGCTCCAAACCTTTACACCCTTCATATGATATTATATTCAACAATCCATTATTTACACAGTACGAATTTCGTAAACAATCTACTGCTCATTATGTGATCAGAACTATCCGTATCCTCAATAATCTAGGTTTAGCACTACCTCCTATATATGCAAATACACCATGTTTTGTCGCTCCATGGTTAATTAAAAAGCCTCATGTTGATCTCTTACTGTCTAGATATCTAAAACAAACTACACCCGATGCTGTTTACTGTCAGGAATTTATGTCCATATGTAAACTCTACCCATCAAGTCAGATCATTTTCACTGATGGTTCTAAACTGGACAATGGAGTCGGATGTGCATTTGTTCTGTCAGGAAACGGCTTTACTTATGGATTACTATCTTGCTCTTCTGTATATACAGCAGAACTTTTTGCAATACTCAAGGCACTCAATATTGTACTGGCAACACCGGTGCACCTTCTTATATGTTCAGATTCAAGAAGTGCACTTGAATCCATTCAAGATATGTACTCTCCTAACCCTTTGGTCACAGATATTCTGTGCTCCATGCACAGACTTTGGCTACGGTGCGTGGGAGTGTCGTTTTGCTGGGTTCCGGGTCACGCCGGTATACATGGAAACACTAAAGCAGACCTAGCTGCTAAGGAAGCCACTTCCTTACAACCTAGCGTTAATAGAGTAATGTCGTCCGACTTTATGTCCTCTTTAAAACAAGCCCTGTTTAGACAGTGAGAAGAAGAGTGGGTAGCAGTACAAGGAAATAAACTCCGGCAAATTAAAGATACCGTTCGGCCATGGATATCCTCAAACCGCCAAAGCCATCGAGAGGAAGTGGTGGTTTCTCGCCTACGCATTGGCCATTCTGGTTAACCCACGGATTTCTGATGCGTCGGGAGGATCTGCCACTTTGTCCTTACTGTTAAAACCTCCTTTCAATTAAACATCTACTTCTAGATTGTGAAAAGCTGAAACATGTTCGGAAGAGGTTTTGTCTACCAAATTGCATTCAGAGGATGCTGGGTGATGACTCCCAAACCATTAATATGGTGTTAACATTCCTCCATCTGTTGAATGTAATTGGAAAAATTTGAAAACAATATACATTTACTTACGAAACTTAAATACCATGTTTAGATTTATTACTTGTTATTTTAATTAGAGTTTTATTCATTGTTATGTTACAGGGCCCTTTACAACCCTGTGACAAGTTTTTAGTGTATAATTATTGTTGTTATCGTTGTTTTTTTTTATCGTGTATCGTCTGTAGTGTGTGTAAATTAAAAGTTTCATTTTATACCTGTGTGTGTGATAGAATGAGCATTATATGAATGCTCTTCGTTATCCAGGCGATGATAACCACCCAGGTTTTTCGCCTTAAAAAAAAAAAAAAAAAAAAAAAAAAATCGATCGTGTGTCCCGGATCAGAAGATGTGTCCACGGTAAAATTATCACGTGTAGCAGGTACTCACGTGTAGCGGTTTCATATAAGGTCGCGTAAAAAAAAACAAAATGTGCAGGATAACTTCCTACATTTATTTTTTTTAGATAAAAAGTAATTCAATTACTAAAAATATAAAAAAATAGTAAGGCCTACCATTTCCGGTCAAAAAACGTGCTTCCGGTCGTTGAATATTTTTGGGGAACGAACTCGTCCGGGCGACTTAGACAACCAACGTGTTTACCAAATTTGGACCAAATCGGACTTAAAACCATTAAAGAGCGAACACATAATATTTATACATAAATATATATATAACATCTTAAATTTAACCCCAAAACGTGTTCTGGGGACCATGATCGGTGCTCATTTATTACTCCCGACCTTAACTCTCACCATAAGGGTCACTGCAATAGCTCATCTTTACTATGGAAATTCGCTAATAATTGAATATTTGTCCGTCTTATTTTTGTTTCATAAACTGTACAGAAAAACTAGTAAAGAAAATCAACGAAGTGATGAGAACGATAGTTAACTTAGCAATTGAGATAACATCGACCAATATTTCTGTGGCTGTAGGGTAAAAATACATAAGTCCAAAAACACTACTTTTCAGGAGAGCAGTTTAAAGATTCAAAATATTCCCCAAAATCGGAGAATTGATATTTAAACTTACTTGATACATATTTATGAATAAAAAGACTTACTTTTTATGAAAATGTGTATAAAATTAAGGTTATCCTTTTATTTTATAAGAAAATTGACTTGTGTACTTTTGCCCGTTTGTAATGAAACAGGTAAAAGTGCATATGTTTACTTATGTAGTTTTACACATTGCATTTGCTTATTTACCATTAATATTTTTAAAGGTAAAAGTACATAAGTCAACATGTGTTGTTTCACTCAAAAGGTATATGCTTTTGTGCATATGAAGACAATAGGTGAACCTACATACATAAGTGAACTTATTCAGTTTTACTCACAAATCAAACTAATAAATAAAATTGAATGTTCGTAAACATTATTTTTATTGTAAAGTGTCATGCAACAGAAAATGTATGGTAATTTATAAACAGGATATTATAATACACAGTAAGATCTAAAGTTACTGCTGTAATAAGATTTTAAATTTAACAATATTTAGAAAAAAACATTTAACAAATAAACAAACATAATAGTTATATTGTCACAAAAACTGTTCATATTTTTTAGTCTGAGTCATATTTTTCCAAATCTGGATCATAATCAACTATTGTGGTTTCATTGGTATTCAAATCCTGATAAAACTTGTGAAACAGTGGATCGACTAGTGGTAGCAAAGATATAATGTCCCTTTTCTTCTCACTACTTATAGGAAGTGGGCCAGTGTAGCACTTTTCAAGATCTAGGACATTTCGTTTCCCTCTTACTTTCCGACTAAAATTTAGAACATCAAAAGTAGTTTCCTCGAAATTGGTTTTATAAAAAACATTCCCAAACTCCTTATTGTACATCAGCCATCGAGTACTATGCCACGAAAATAGTTCACCTTTAATATTTTTCTTTCGTATTTGGAAATTTTGTTTTAGGAGAGCCGCAAAGTTGAAGAAGTTGTCTTGGGTCATAACAATAACTTCAAATTTTTTCTTTTTCCCTGTAGTCCTTACAAGCTGATACCAGTCATAAGGTACAGAGATTACCATTTCATGTTTTTTCTTCCTTTTTTCTATTGCAGCATGATCAACATCACATTCTAAGTGTGTGTGCCCAGCTACAAGAAATTTGTGATTAACCTGTTTAATGGTTGGATGTTCAGACAATAATGTTAGGAACATAGCTGCAACATGGCTATTTTTATTTTGTCTACCACATGTATCGCTATAAAACGTGACTTCCTGAACAACCTGTGGAACTTTGTTTTTTAGAAAATGGTATAAGCAAGACGCGACCTGATTAGCTCCACGTTCTGCGACTCCTTCATGCCACATGTAACAGTAAGGTTGTCCAGTAATACAATCATGGATAGTCAGATTGTATGTCCACAATGACCTTTTATAAAAAGCAACTGAAGTCTCTAAGTGTGGGGTAGGTAGAAACTGCTGAAGGTCGAAAGAATACACTTTTTTGGTCTCATCTATCTTTGCAGCTTCTTTATCATTAGACTTAGTTTGGTAAGCTAAGTCTGCTTCTTCGATATGACATGTTAGCTCGCGCAATATTTCATCTTTAGTCTCTTCGATTTGCTCAACTTTTGCTTTCATTCGTAAAACATCACATTTATTGCATGTATCTAGCTTAGGTTTTTTAAATTTAAGGTTTAATTTTTTAAATTCTTTAGAATATATAGAAAAACTGCACGGTTTCACAGCTTCCTTGGTGTACATTTCATGCATCTTTGTTAATGTCAAGTCAGATGATAAATACTTTTTATTTGAATGCCTACGAGAATAATGCGATTCATACGCTGGAAATGACTGAATGTGTTTTTTTACTTCGTCTATTTTTTCTTGTGGCGTCTTATTAGGCGGTTCTTTAATTCCTCTTTTGTCGGAAGCAGTAATTCCAGAAGAGTTTTGTAGTTTATTTTTTATCGTCATTCTTATAAAACCTTCACTTTCATCAAATATTTCCAAAAAACAATGTTTACAAATTTCAGTGCGTTCACCATTTACTTCTATGTTATATTTATAAGAGTGTTCTCTTTTTTTCTGTTTAGAAGGGCTACAAACTTTTGTTTTAGCACATGACTTTGGTAAAACTGATATCAAACTTGCAATATACGAAACACGACGGTCATGAGATTTCATCTTCCAATAATCATTAAATAGTTGGGCTCTAATTTCGTCACTCATTTTTGTCTTGCACTTCATGCGGCATAGCTTCAATGTAACCATTTTTTTCTGAGGAACGTTTATTCCTTTAGCAGTAGTGTAGCTCTTTCCACTATTTTTTAATTCTTGCCTTTCTTTCCTAATTTGTCTAGAATGCACTCTCAGGGGGCATTTAATAACAGTTTCTTCATCTGTAAGTTCATTTCCCTCTTCTTGTTCTAACTCAACCGGTAATTGTAGTTCAGTAGGGTTTAATAAAGCAACTTCAATGTTTCTTCGTTTCTTTGGAGGTTCCGAAGAATCAGAATCAGAAGAAGAATTAGTTGGTATCCAATTAGGATCAAGGTCAGAATCATCGGATAGTGAAAATAAAAATGATTTTTCTCCAAAGTTGTCTGTAAAACACTCTGGATGAGTATTGAATTTTTGATTTGATAGTTTTAATTTCAAATCTGAGTGTGTAAGATCATCAGTTAGAACTGAAGCAACTGTGGTCTCAGTTTTAGTCGCTTTCATAGACATGCCGTCTTCACCTGAAACAATCATACACATGTCGATAAGAAATAGAAATAAAGTACTCTAAATTAACTCAGGTAATTGAACTACAATCCTATATTGAAGTTAAACATAAAATGCAAAATAATTTGTTTGCCTGTTATATGCACAATCACCAATAAAAAAATTATAACTTCAAAATATGATAATTTTAAACATACAATTACAATACTGACAGACTTTAAAAAGTATTTACCGTAAATATCATAACTATAACAGTTAAATTTGTCAATATTCTAGAATTAAACTTTCAAATACGAAGTTGCAGACAGTTTTAAATTAAGACTTAAGTGACACATTATTCACAAGGACAAAATTATGCAAATTTTACATGCTTAAGACTTATACGCGGCCCAAGGGCGCTAAGTACTTTGGTATCATCAGACGATTGATAGGCTTTTAAGAATATTATCATGCTAATTTGGCAACAGTTAGTCTCAATGAATTTGAAAGATCTAAACAAACTATGTTTGACATGCTAATAAAATATTAATTTGTAGAGGAACTGAAATTCTATGGAATACGAAGGATTCTGTTCGAAGGTTAGATTCTGTTGGTGACACCACAACATTTGTATCCATCAAACTGCTGGTTTCTGTAGAAAGTGGTAATAGGGGTTCATCAGCATCTAATGGACAAAGTAAAAGGCAATTGTGTACAAAAATATTTTATCAGTGATAAAAAATAACAATAAAGAAATACAAAATCATGGACTTTATAACATATGCTAATTTTCAGCATTAAAAAAAGTGAATAAACAAATTCTTCTTAGAAAATTAAAAATTTTTTTTCAAATAATTTGCTTTACAGGTTTGTCTGGATAGAAAAGTAGTCTATTTAATTCAATAATATTTTACATACCAGACAATTAGCAATAATGCATTCAAAATACCCTTCAATGCATATAATATAGAAAAACTCCTCGAAAACTCTGAACTTCTACAGTATCATCAAAGCAAGTGTAGACATAAACACAATTTTAGTAAAGCAACTTCTAACTTACAAAACATATTGTAAGAAATAAATAAGAAATGTAGACATAAACATACAAGTTAAGACTACATAATGTATCTGATCTAATTTTGGCTTGTTATCCCTTCTATTTCTCCCCAAACCTGCCTCGCCTGTTCAACCTATAGTTTTACCTACTCCTCTCAGTAAGATTGAGGCTACTGTAATAAGTTGAATTTACATAAAACAATTACACGTAAGACTCATATAGGTTTAGTAGCGATAACTTCTTCAAAGAGAAGTGGGACGAAATTTAAATTTGATACTTGTAACTTAGGCTATAATTCTAGCTTACAATGTCATTAAATTTATGTTTATTCTCTTATGTTTATTTTTGCTTCAGGCCTATCTGTTATTATTGTGCCCTTGATATTATTTGGGGCCTATTTTATATTTTTTACAATGGGTTAACTATGGCCATAAATCTCAAATGAAAAATGAATCACACTTCAAAAATTTATAAAGGCTAGGCTATATATGAGAAAAAATTCTTTACATTATGGTAGGCAATTGTAGGCCTACTATTATTACTTGTAGGCCTACATAAAATAGCTCCTTTTTTAATTTTCAATGCTGCTTGTTTGTAATTGAAGATTTTTTTAAAGATGATTTTGTTTTGACAAAATAAATGAATAAGTACTGATGATATTGAACAATTTGAGAACAATGACATAACCTATAAAATAAAATTTTAAAAACATGATCCCACTTACCATTGATGTTTCTTGCAGTATTTTCTTTTGCATTTTCACACATCTGTAATATTTTCAGTCCTCTTGAACTCATTTTGTGTTGTAATTTAAATCAAAGATTTAATTAAACAATAACTTCAAATTCTATTAGGCCTACTAGTAAACCAATAAATGGGAAACAGAAATCAGAATAAATACTTATTGCCAACTTAAGAAAAAAATATAATTAGTCATATGTTAATAATAACATTGTTGGTGTTTTATTTGAAATTATTATTGATTTACAATATCAAGTACAGTAATTTAGTCTAAATAATACCATTCAATTTGTACTTTTTAAATCCCCAGTAGTACAAGAATTTATTGAAAACGCTGAATTGAAACAGTGGTAAAAGTGTGTAAGTTCACTTATGCATACTAACCCTAAAAGACTATTTGGAATAAAATCAGTCTAACAAACTAAAATAACTGCATAAGTCTACTTATGTAGTTATTCCCAAAACAAATGAAACAATAAAATAATTTATCCCTTAAGTGAAAATGCATAAGTTTACTTATGCACATTTACCCTCATATACTACAAGAAAATAGAAACAATTTTCATTTGTAAAAACTACATATATATACTTATGTTTTATTACCTGCAAATAAAAACATATAAAATAAAAGTGAACATTTTGATAAGTCAACATACGCACTTACACCCAAATCTGAAAATTTGAATTATTACTTATGTACATTTAGCCCAGTCTATATCTTTCTTATTATTCTTGCTAGGACTTATGCTGAATTACCCACTTGTAGATCTTAAAAAATGCAATCTAGTGGTTATTAGAACTCAATTTGACCAAAAATTGACTTATGTACTTTTACCCAACGACCACAGATTTGATGTGTTCTGTACAGTTTAGAGGTTATAGCATTGATAAGTAAATTCAAAGACTCTATACTTATTTTTGGTAGCCTAACTGGATTGTTTATAAATATATATATTTACCTTTACGATCTGCCTAACAATCCTGGGTTTTCGTCGTCTTTAAATGACGGCCGTTTCGACTATTTTATTTAGTCATTTTCAAATTTCAGCTGTTCGCACATTGGGAACTTTTGTCACAAATAAAGTCAAGTCAAAGACTCTGGGTTCAAATCCCACTCTTGGTGTATGTTTGTTTCACTCCTTGTAATTTATTTAACTTTATAACAACTTAAAAATTAATATTACACCACTCAACCAATGGCTGAAAATAGAATTGAAGGGCTGAGAAGCCAAGGGATATAAGTGACATTTTTTGAATAATGGAGTTAGTGCAGAAACTATCTCTTCAACACTTTAAAATGTTTGTGGCCAAGTAAGTCTAACTGTAAGTCTATCATGTGCTGAGTTCGAGTGGCGAAAAAAAGGTTACTTCGTAGAATAGCTGTTTAGCTTAGAAACCAAGGGATACATGTGATGCAAGTCGCTTTACTTTACGTGGGTAATTTACTTGTAACTTATGTTTTATTACATAACTTGTAATTCCTGTTAACACGTTCATTGCTACGTAAATTTCATATTTCCTATGCTAGGAGCTGACCTTTTTACGTTTTATATTTATAGCCTAAATCAGTAGAAATTACTTTATTTTTTATTTTTGAAACTTTCTACGTAATAATCACTAATATTTTAAAGCGGACGCACATGTGTGTCCACAGCACCTAGGCCCAAAATTGACGCAATGCATTGTGAATTGAAAATACTCCCAACACGGAGGTTGGCGTGCAAAGCACGCAATGCATTGTGTATTGAAAATACTCCTAATATGGGGGTTGGCGTGCAATGCACTGTGCGTCGGCCGCTTCTCATAGTGTTCAGTGTCAAGCTCACATGTGCGTCCATAGTACTTAGGCCCAAAATTGGCGTGCGAAGCACGCAATGCATTGTGAATTGAAAATACTCCCAATACGGAGGTTGCCGTGCGAAGCACGCAATGCATTGTGTTTTGAAAGTACTTCTAATATGGGGGTTGTCGTGTGCAATGTACTGTGCGTCGGCCGCTTCTCATAGTGTTCAGTGTCAAGCTCACATGTGCGTCCTTAGCAGTAAACGTGTTAACAGCCCAGGGGTACAAACAACTTTTATCAAATATTGGCTGATAACAAAGAATAAGAGGATGAAAATCAAATTAACCTGTGTTATTGGCTGATTTCACACTTACCGACGACACGACACCGACACGATATTGGCACGATGTTGTCGGTCATCAAAACTAACTTAAACTTAAGAGTAGCTTTCACACTCACCGACATATCGCTGTCGTGTCGTTAAGGTACAAACAGGGTGGAGCCGGGATGTACGCTGGTAGCCGGGATGGTAGCTTACTCGCTTACTAGATGAGTACCTGGCTGGAACGAGGGGGTCACACAATAGCGCTGTACGCTTATACGCTTAGTAGCTTGTTGTCGTTCAACATGGAAGCACTAGATGAAATGCTGCTGCTTGAAAGTAACGCTATGAAGTGGTTTTTAATGTTAAATGACCGTGAGTTTCAAGTGCATCCTGTCAACATGGAAAGAGAAGACTATGGTGAGTTTTATCACCTGTACAAAACATTGAGAAACTACCCAGAAAGGTTTTTTGAATACCTTCGGATGGGCATTGAAACATTTGATTACATCGAAGGTTTAGTATCGCCCAAACTGCAGAAGAACTGGTGTAATTTGCACTCCAATCCCATTACACAGGAGGAACGGCTCGTTGTAACCCTGCGTTACTTAGCGACTGGCACATCTTTCAAGAGCCTATCTTTTTCATTTAGGATGGGTGCTTCAACCGTAGGAAGTATTGTAAAAGAGACTGTCGAAGCTTTGTGGGAGGTGTTGCAACCTATACATATGCCGGTACCAACTGCAAAGGATTTTGAAAACATAGCTAAAGATTTCGAACAAATGTGGAACTACCCAAACTGTATAGGATGTATAGATGGTAAACATGTGAGGATTATTGCACCAGCAGATTCAGGCACAATGTTTTACAACTATAAGCATTTCTTTTCGGTTGTTTTACAAGGTGTGGCAGACAGCAACTATCGTTTCACTACTATAGACGTAGGAGGTTTTGGCAAACAGAGTGATGGTGGAACATTCCGTACATCCGACATTTATCAAACCCTTAAAAACAACGACCTTCAGCTTCCCTATAAGACTCTACCTTTATCAAACATTCAAACTCCTCTTGTTCTACTTGGAGATGATGCTTATCCTTTGATGGAAAATCTAATGAAACCCTACAATGAGGCTAACCTACTACCCGATGAAGAAATGTACAACAAAAGACACTCGAGGGCAAGAAAATCGGTGGAATGTGCTTTTGGAATTTTGTATGCCAAATGGAGAATATTTTCAAAAGCAATAGAGACAAAAGAAACAACTGCCGACAAGATAATAAAATGTTGCTGTGTGTTACAAAACGCAATAATTGACCGTGAAGGTATCGAACATCACTTGAAGGAGATTATACCATTTCCTAGCAAAATGACTTTGAACCATGGTTGTGTTAGAGGTCGTCATCCAACACATGCAAAACAAGTACGTGACTTACTGAAAATGTATTTCAGTGCGAATCCTATAGAATTTAAAAACTGAGAACAAGGTGCCATGAGAATCAAGAGAAACAAGTTCTATAAACTGTTTTCATTTAAGTTTTTCAAACAGTTTAATTTTTATTTTGTTTTTTCATTTTACTTTTTAATCTATACTTTACTATTGAAGGAGCTTTGAATTGTAAATAAAATGTATCTTAATTGATCTTAAGAGCTTTAACTGTGACGGAACACAAACTGTGTGTAAAACCTCTGGTAAATGACATGTGTAATTCAACACTTAACAACTTTGATAACTGTATTGCTGTAATATTGTTGTAAATAAATTTCTGGTGAATAAATTTGATTTGTTTATTATTTTAATATCTTGTTACTACCTTCATATTACGGCCCTCAAAAAAAAGTGTTTCGTTTACGGTAACTAATTGATAATTAGTTTGATTATACGGGTTTTGAAATTTTACTAGTGTTGATAATTACTTATCATTCAGACATGTCAATTTTTAATCCTAGGCTGAAAATTATAACAGCTTTCAGTAGCCCGAATGTTGTTATTGAAGCTGTGACTCTTGATACACTTTTTTTGAACCGTATGAAGGACCTCATTTCAATGATTTAATTCTTTCAGAAATGATAACTTTTTAATGTTATTACAAGTATTTCTAAATTACAAAATTCAAAAATAATGAAAAAATAACGAGGATATAAATACGTAGGCATTTGTTACAAAATGTTATTTTAATAATCAATGATAAGCAAAATTTTAACAGAAAATTACAACTGCATAAACCAATGATAGGAACTGAAATCACATCTACAAATTGTGGTATTTTCTATAGTCTTCTTCATACTGATGGTTTTCTTCCAGTAGTGATTGGGAAGGAGGCTGTGTCATAACAGGAGAGTCATTCGCCTGCAGTTGTTCTATTTCAATTGAGGTTGCACTTGGGAAGTATTCGAGCGAAGAATCAAGCGTCGATGGTGTGCTTCTACTAGTAGTGTTGGTTGAGGTGATTGGTCTGTTTGAGACAGGTCGGAAGACGTAGTCATCAGAATAAGCAAAACGTTGAACTAAATCTTGTACCTGTCCTCTAAAGAGCAATTTACGCTCTGGTCTGATTGATTTGACATGTGGAAGCAGGCTAAAGAAGAAGTTTTTGTCTTCATCCATTAGGGTTGGCTCAATGACTGGTTCAACTTTTCTCGCCTTTAAAATGTCTAATTTTTGTTTTTCAATCTCGATAAAAGCGTTACCAATGGCTTCATTTCGATTTCTTCGTTTTCTGCTAGGAATGGAGTATCTAGGTTCTTCAACAAACGTTTCATCAAGCGCTTCTTGTTCAAGGTCATCGGCAGCAGTTTCGTTGTCATCGTCAGGTCCATGATTCATTTCTGTAAATTCACCTACCTGGTCTACTGGTTCAACCATGATAGTACCAGTCGGGCTTATTGATCGCGGAGAATTTGTTTGTGACTGGAGAGGTCGTGAGGAAGTGGAAGTGCGTTGAGTAAGATTACCAGTGGAAGATCTATTCTTCATTTGATTTAGGAGAAACTTCATTGACTCATAGTGTGGCCAGTTCGACTTGAATAATTTGTTTCCTCCTTGATCCCCAGATTTCGGTTTCGGTGTCTTGGCACACTCAGCTCGGAAATAATCTCGTAAATATTTCCACTTTTTCTGCGCAGCATCACCTGAAAACCAAACGATTTTGTTTAATCATGGGCAATAAACACATGGTTCGTTCTATAATATGTTCCACTTTTAGATGGCATTATGGAACATGGGCGGATCCAGCCCGATACAAAGGGGGGGGGGCTGTGCTGTGATCAACCGAGGGGGGTCTGAGGGGTAGGCCCCCCCAGCGAAGGGGGTCCGGGGACCCTCGGGAAAAAATTGAAAATTTGGTCGCTTAAAAACACGTTTTTAGCTATTTTACGACTCAGAATACAGACAAAATTATGCTAGGTTTCTGATCTGACTTAATTTTTATCAAGCAATATTGTAATGTTACAAATTCTAAGACGCTAAATTGATAAAGAGCTGAACTCAAAACAAATATTGCAACTTTCTACTTTAGTAAAAAAAAAAAACACACACACACACACCCACCCCTACTGGTATTCACCCAATTGTGGAACTTGGTCGATTGTGGCATCATTGAAGTTACGTATACCACAGTATAGTCTGAAACCTAAGAATAATGATTCTTTAGACCGTTTTTTCAAACACTCCAAATTTTCGCCTAACACAGCCAAAAGAAAATTGTGACAACATGTGCCACAATTGGTGATATATGAAATAATTAGTGTATGATGCTACAAATGCTGTATTAAACCTCTAACGTGTGTTACGCCCGCAGGTACTTTTCTTGCGCTGTTGCCAACTTGTGCAGCCGACCTTTTTCATTCATGCATTGTCCTTGTTTCTATTTCTTAGATTCTTTCACCACTTCTAGCCTGGCTCAGCTATTCACTTTGAAAGGAAGGCTAACGCACAATATATTACAGAGTATTGTATCGGACTACTTCCGTTTTCTAATGAACACAATATTACTCCAATTAAAATAAATTTTCTTTGTTTTACTATCGTATATGAAAGTACATTTTGTTTGTTACGTTACAGATTAATATTAATTAATTTATAGAAACAGTAGCTGTGATTATTGTTAGCTTTCGTGAATTTTCATCATTCAATGTGACTGGATTACTACCATACCATAAGAGAACTGAAACATAAATAATAATTTTAAGCCATTATCAAAATAATACTTTTGTCAGACATATTGGCAACATAAAAACTGAACTTTCTGATGAAAGTATGCCGATCTTTTGCGTTTATTATTGAGGCTCTAAAAAAATATAACTTTGGAGTTGAATTATTTGTATGTTTCAGTTTTGTGAATTTGTATCAGTAAAATAATAAATTATTACTTTGTCTTTCATTTAAATAAACGGGATCTTGTGAGGTGATGAATTAGAAAACTAATCTAATCTATACTATACAGGGTGGTTATAAAGTCACTTCCCCCTTTAACTTTTGTGTTTGTTAAAAGAAACAAATATAATTTGGGGAACGATACTAACTTTAACCCAAAGTATCTTTTGAAGCAATCGGAAATTTTGAGTGTCCCCTAAAAATGGAGGATTTTGGGCGGAACTGAAAATTTTTAAATGGGAAGTATGGTCATGTGATACCTCATTTTAAAGGCATATTTAAGACTAGGAAAATGACATAAAGAAAATAAAAATCGAACCACCCAAAACAAAATGGCGGCCCTAAACTTCTTGAAATAAATCGACATAAATTGCTAATATCTCGAAAAAGAAGAGTTTTTAGACAAAATTTCAAGAGACAAAAAATGTTTATTTCAAAGTGCTTGACCTAAAAAATGTCTTCCAAATCGATTTCGTACATTTTATTTTTTACAAATGTATACCTACTATATGGCTTTATGGATTTTGATCAAACCTTTTTTTTACCAATAGTAAAAAACTGTATTAATGAATATATTTGAAATTTGTGTGTGTTATTAATATGGTTATATGGAATATATATGTAGAAAGCTTGAATCAAATCGGTTAATAATTATATGGTGTACACCTAAACGTGAAATGTGCTATGTGTGTTTTGTGTAATTTAATTTTAATGTATGACGACCTCGATTGAGTAATTTTGTGTCTGATGATGGGATAAAAGTCCCGAAACGCGTCACTAACGAACATAAAGAAGAGGTCACGTGACGGAAGAAAAGAAGGTAAGAAACTTTATTTTTAATAAATCAGTGACCTGGATACTGAAAATGAATTCATTATAATAATTATAGGTTTTCCACTAAAATTTATATAAAAGGATCGAAAATTGGGTACATTATTATAGAAATAGCTGACCCGTACGGCGTTGCCCGTGGTGGTTGGTATTTTCAGTCTTTTTAACGTAATTGTATTCTTTTTAAGTGTTCAGTCAGTGAGTGGTATTTGGCTTTTATATATATAGATCTTAAATAATAAAAGCACTATTGTCATAATAATAAAAGATCTGAAATTATGATTTTAGTAACTTTGATCTCCCACCCCAAACCACTCCTAAAATTTCGAAATTGTTCATACCCTTTCTTAGTGAGCACCTATGGCCCTAGAGGAAGCTACA
>JAGFPH010006983.1:23578-60234 GCA_018207615.1 Philaenus spumarius | reverse complement strand
ATTATGCAGTTAGATTCGCTTTTGTGAATTTCAGCTAATGAACTTATTGAATGGAGGCTATTTCAAGTAAGTACAGTTTAATTTCGCGTTAAACAAGCGTTATTAGCGAATTTCCATAGGAAAGGTCGGGAGTAAATGAGCACTGATCATTGCCCCTAGGACACGTTGTTGGATGTAATTTAAAACTTTTTATATGTATGTGTTCCCACTCTAGCGGCCACATTTTACGTCCGTTTTCGTCCATCCACGTTTGGTACAAACATTGTTTTATTTAAGTCGCTCGGACGAGTTCTAAAAAATCCAACAACCGGTAGCACGTTTTTTGATAGGGCCTATAAAATTTTTTTTAGATTTTGTATACGTGAATAAAACGGTTTTAGGGTTTCTAAAAGAATAAATAAACGATAATATTTTGTTCATTTAGTTTTTTTACAAATCGATCAAAACGTAATTTACCATAAATTTACCCGGTTAAAATGCAAATAGGATTATGGCCGGGATGGAAACTCGCAAAGTGCGTTAGTCTGCTGCGAGCTAAGCGAAGCAGTCCATAAAGCGATTTACGCTGCGAGAGGATTGAATGTACAAAAGTCCAGTAATATATTTCGTACACGTAGGCAGCTATTCAACTCCTTAGTCATTTATCACTAGACTAAAATAAAGTGTTTTTATACGCCTCGTTTTAATAATTTTAGTACAATATACGTTTTACGCTAAGATTAATAAAAGTATGATTACACCTGAAGTTAAGGCGATACGTCAGACATCATATAATTTTACTTTCATAACAATCACGGTATAATTTGAATCAATTACATATTTTTTGAAAGGGTTTTTACTGAACAGAAGAACGAACCCAGTGTAGTATTAATTATTGTAATCTATATGATAGTCGCACCGGCATTTTAGCTAACAGGATTTTTTTGATCAATGTAGATATTAAAAATTAAAAATAAGTAATGAATTTAGAGGAAATAGCAAACACAATTTGTTCGCAACTTTTATGAGTAACAAACTTGTTTCATTTTTTTTGCCAGTCAATCATCTTTACATTTATTTCTCAATGAATAATACATTTTGCTATCGGTTATGTTTTGAATGGTCTTAACTACATGAAATTCAAAGTACTGAATACCCAAAATATGTCTGGGATTTTAAAGCAATACAAACTAAATCGTAATTGTTAATATTGTGTAAATTAGTTGAGTTGCAATGTAATTACCATTTCCTGCGCAAAACATTTGCAAGAATACTGTATACGTATATACTATATATATATCAGTATATATAAGAAGCTTTGTCCTGACGGACTGACATAGAATTACCGTAGTCCAAAAACTTCATAGAGATACCCTAGTCTATATACATGGAAGAGGCTTCGCCCAGACTGACTGGCTGACATGGAATCAACGTAGTGAAAAACTTCTAAAATTAAAATACTAAATTTTACAGAACTTCCTTATTGGGTCATAGATGCACGCTAAGAAAGTATTTTTCAAATTTTTATTTTAAAGCGTAAAAATAGTGAAATACTGAGTGAGCGTTGACTCTCACTGAAATATAACAGATAAAACTGTGAATTCAGATCAAAATTTTAGCAACACCTGTTTATTGAATGCATTATTTACATTCACTACCATAGCAACCAGCTTGGTAAATTTATAATTTGTTTATTATTCTTCACAACCAACAGATTGTTTAGGTTAGGACAAAATAAAAGCAAACATAAAAAAAAATAATAAGAAACACTGAAGCCCCAACCACAAGTTCGGTGAATAAAACTACAAAAATAAACTGAAACACATTTATTGATATAGCTATTCTAGTTCCCTGATGTACATTTCTTGTATAAACTCACCGACTTATTACCTTTCTAAATGGTTAACTGAAGAGTTCACTAGCTTTAAACAAAAATTCAGTTCTTGTTCTGTTAAAAATAATCTAGAATTTATTGAGGCTATTAACGATGTAAAACTCGAAAGAGATGAAATACTTGTTTCTTTTGATGTATGTTCTCTGTTTCCGAGTATACCTATCAAGGAAACCTTGACTTTTCTAAAAGAATTTTTAACCAATAATCTTGTTGAACCTCAGAAAATCAATGAATATGTAAGGTTGACTGAGGTTTGCATGAATCAGAATTACTTTATATTTAATAATGAATATTTTCAACAACTCGAAGGTACAGCAATGGGAAATGGTCTGTCACCTTTTATAGCAGAACTATTTATGAGTAAATTTGAGGAAGATTTAAAGAATAACCTTAAATATTTTCCTAGGATTTGGTTAAGATATGTTGATGATATTTTTGCTGTATTTGACCTTAAAAAATGTAGTGTTAATGATTTTCTTTGTCAAATTAATGGCATACATAGTTCCATCAAGTTTACTCATGAAATAGAACAGAACAATAGGTTACCGTTTCTTGACTTATTATGTATCAGAAGTGAACAAAATATCGAATTTGATATTTACAGGAAACCCACCAACAATAACAGGTTTATACGTAATAATTCTAACCATTGCATTCAACATAAATTAGCTGCTTTTAATAGCTTGATAGACAGAGCCATTAAAGTGCCTTTAACTCAAAACCGTTTTTTAAAAGAAATTAACCAAATTAAAGATATAGCGGTGTTTAACGGTTTTGAGCCTAAAGTTGTTGACAATATCCTTAGGAAACAGAGACTAAAGCATGACAGATTAAATACTACGACTCTCCAACCGGTCAAGAGTAAAGTTAGATTTTGCAGTTTACCTTATGATTCAGCCCTCACCAAGGGTTTGGGATCTATCTTTAAAAATTTTGATATCAAGATTGCTTATAAAAGTCAAAACAATCTTAACAGTTTACTAGGCAATCCTAAAGATAAAATTCCGACGTTGGAGAAGTCCGGGATTTATGAAGTTAGTTGTAATGATTGTAACAAGGTTTATCTAGGCCAAACAAGGAGAAAAGTTTGTACTAGATTTAAAGAACATATAGCTCATATAAAATACGATAGGCCTGAGAAATCTAGTGTAGCCGAGCACATCCTTCAAACCAACCATGAATTGGGAATACAAAATGTTAAACTGGTTAAGAGCGTGACCTCCAATAAATTGTTAAGCAGCTATGAAAGTATGTTCATTGCTAAAACCGATAGCGAATTACTTCTAAACTCAGATAAAGGTCCTATTCCTAATTCATGTTTGTTTTCTTTGTTGAAACCTAGGTAAAACCTTGCCATTTATCAGCCGCAGTATTTTGCTGTTTCTATTGTATCTATATATTATTCGTATGTAAGTCTTTTTGCTTATTTATTGTTTAGTTTGTTTTATATAATTTTCTTATTTTATCCGTTGAAGATATGTATTATCTTAATTTGTGGATTAGTTAATTTTATATTATTTTCTAACTTTATCCGTTGTTTATAATGTATTATTCGTTATTTTAATAAGTTGTAAGACATATTGTACACTTTTTTTTTCTTTTTTTTTTCTAGTAGTTTAAGTTGTTTTATTTTATCGATGTAACACGCTCCATTTCTCAACCTTGGGCCATTCCCAAGGACAGGGACAAGTACCGTTAGCCGCTTCTACCTGGCTTTTTGGAATGTCCTTGACGTGGTCACTCATGATTGGTTGATCTACCTAAGGTGGGGAAAGGAGGAGTTTTGGTCTGTTTAGTTTATGTTTCATACTTGTTAGGTTTAGTTTAGATTTAGAACCCTCCGATGATGGTAACTTGGTTACTGAAATGTACATCAGGGAACTAGAATAGCTATATCAATAAATGTGTTTCATTTTATTTTTGTAGTTTTATTCACCGAACTTGTGGTTGGGGCTTCAGTGTTTCTTATTGTTTAAATTCACCACAGTGCTCATTGAACATCTATAAAAAAAAATCTTAACAACTAAATTTTAGGTTAATCATATACTGAACCAACGCACACTTCTTGAAATCATTTACATTTATTCCTATATCAACCTTCTTGGAAAATTTAGAAGCGGTAACTTTTTTACAATAGAATGAATACATTTTTTTACAATAGGGTCGGTTACTTTTTGAACAACCAACAGCGATTTTAGGTTAAGTTTATATCACTCTATTATATACAAAATTAAAAAATCATACAATTTACGCAAAAACCACGATCTACTGCATATTTATCAGGATTTAGTATATCAGAGACCCTGCAATTCTGTAATCTCTTTCATTTACACCTTGGTGAGTTGCCACAGGGGTTGATGAACGAAGCGAAAAGGGGTGGAGCCTCTAGTTAGGATAGAAACATTATTACAGCACGATTGATTGATTAATAATATTTATAATGAATAAACAATAGCGTGTTAGGTTTCACTGTGCCCTTAGGCTTAGTGTTATCTTGGTATCAAATCTGACTGAATAATGCAATATCTAACTGAATGATGATTATAATAGATCCTCACACAACAATAGCTCCCATCCATGGAGCTGATTCAATAGAGATTTCTCGCATCACCGCATCATTGTTATTACTACATCACCAATATACAGGGTGTGGAATAAGTCGTGATACACCTCTATATAATTTTAACACATTGCTATACCAACGTAAACCCTCTGCAATATCTATTATACCGTCCGGTTTTTAAGGGGGTTAAAAATGTTGTCGTCCTTTTTAAATTGGGGATAAAAGGGGCAACTTTCAATTTGTAAATATCAACCCTTATCTTGTGACCTATCGTTGAAAAGCCCTTAAAAACCAAGAATTTCTGTGGTGAGAAAATGAAAATCAGCTAACTCAAAAATGTTATTTAGTAAGTTATTTTTATAACATATAATTCAAAAGATGTGGAAAGATATGCAAAATATGATCTATAGACAGTTATTCACCGACAGAGGGCAGTTTAGAAAATCGATTTACAAAATCATAAAACAATCCCCCGATCCTTCGTACCACCCGGAACATAAGATTGTGTAATAGATAATGACAAATTTGTTATTATGTTAATTATTTTCGAGAATTTTATAAAGATAGATTTATAGCGTTACGAAAATAATAATAAGGTCAAAACTTTTAATTTTGCAAAGTGAACAGGATGAAAAAATCAAGAGCCAAAGTATTCTGATCGCAGAATGATAAAAGGAACGCCCTTCGATGGCATACTGCTCTTGCACTTGAATTTCTTCACTTGTGGCCTGAGCTAAGGAGTAAGCTGAAAATTTTATTTTCATACAATAGAAATTCATGGTTTTTTAAATAGCTTCAATGTGATGTATCGTAAGCCTTACGTGCCCGTTATAAATTTTTGAAATGGGGTGGTAGGAGGGGGAGAGGGTTTTGGGATTTTGTAAATAGGTTTTCTAACGTCCCCCTGACCGTGAATACCTGTCAATAGATCAGATTTTGCCTAACTTTATCCGTTTTTTTAAATAATATAAAGTTATAAAAATAATTTACTATAAATAACATTATTGTGCGTAGCGAATTAATGCCTTAGGTGATTTTCATTTTCTTACCGCAGAAATGTGTGGGTTTTAAAGGGCTTTCCAATGATAGGTCACAAAATAGGAGGTGCTATTTAAAAAATAAAAGTTACCCTCTCTATCCCCCTTTCAAAAAATGGGGCAGTGGTTCTACGTTGATATAGCAATCCATTTAAATATTATATCGAGGTGTATCGGGACTTATTTTACACTTTGTATAGCTTTATAAGTCAAACTCCAGCCGTCTACAGATTGGTAAATAAAGTATGTACGAAAATGAATAGTGTTAACGGAAACTTTCAAATATATAATCGCCATTAACGTGAAATTAGTACCACAAAAATATTTGTTTCTAGATTGGTTTTAAAATAAACTTAAATGAATACAGATGTTAAATCTATCAACAATAAGTACTATTGTCAATGAATACTTAATTTAAGTATTCATTGCTATTGTTGTTAAAAAAGGGGTTCGTGTACTTATTTACTCGCGTCATAATTTATTAGGGACCACTGCTCACTTTGCTCACCAACCCAGGCGGCCACCCATGGCCAAGCCAATGCAAATACATTTTTGTATACCCTGATAGTTTTACGGAAATGACGATCGAGCGCTGACCTAAAAACATCTCATTAGATGTAAGGCAGAGATCGAAATAGATACGATCGTCCCCAATAATTCGAATTGCCAAATGCGTTGTAATTTCTCAATTAATATTTAAACAATCGATAATCAACATATCGAAAAAAATTTATAGTACCAACTAAGTAAAACAAAATAATATGTAACGCCAGATGTTTGATTTATAATAAAAAAAGCCTTTTGTTTGCTTTTGATCCAAATCAGCTGTTTTACTTATAACATGTAACAACAGATGTTTGAATTTTGTTATAATACAGTAAGCATTTTTCGATGATTTTTATATGAGTTTCTTTTTATTTTGTTAACCTAATCCAAACAAAACTAATGGTACCGGTAGTGAAAAATGATATTAACTGATATTAAATTTGCTAAGTTAGTTGCTAGGGTAATGAATTTAAATGTATTAAAAAAAAACGTGGGTTTGGGTCAGAATATCCCATATGCAGAATTGTGTTGCGAAGGTTTTTATTCTAATCAGCCGTTTGATCTGTTATAAGACTCTTATAACTTCCGTATATTTACCATTGTCAACCATTAAAAACAATATTCCATTCTTAGTGCGTTTCTACATAGTGGTACCCTGAAAGTTTTAAGGCTTTACCTATCACAGTTTTGACTGTACATTGGTTATGAATCATCAGTCAGTCAGTCAGGACTTCTTCGTTTATACAGAAGATGGAGGAATTAATCCCGAAAATGAATGAGTAAAATTAATTAGTTTTACTGAAGTTGTATTCGCAATATAATCCAGGAGCTAAGAAAGTGTTCACTTGCAGGTAGAGTCAAACTCTAATGTAATCACAAATTAATTGTTAAAGGGAGATTTATTTAACAAACTAATATATTGTATTCACCTGTCACTTGTTACAGGAGATTATGTATTAATTTAACCGCTCTTAAAACGTGTATTTAATTAGCAATTAGATATAAAGGGATTAGCAACAAAGTCAGAGAGTAATTGCTGATAATGCCGTATGCTAAGCTTACACTAATCTGATAGGCTAACGTAAACGCACACTCGGAGTGATGTCAAGTGTAAGGGTAGTCAAACGGATAAGGGTATAGGGGTAATTTTAAATGAAGTAAAGCTGCGATGAAATATGTCAGCTTATATTTAGCGATTGTTTGTTATTACGGGTCTGCTCCAGTAAACGAGAAAGCAACCGGAAACGCAACCGCTTCTCACTGTATCCCTATCTAAACAGTGAAATTTCTTGCAGCTGAACGCTTTGACATTGCCTCATTTCAAACCATTTTATAAGTCTATCTTTTGTAATTGAGTGTTGAAAAAAAAAACTGAATATTCTTTTTAAAATTTCGGATCCGGCTTGCAAATTAATTTTCATTATTAATTTTTTATTGTTTTAGGAAAAAAATTCAAACTTTGTAGTACTTACAAAATGTCAATTACATAACAAATCAAAAGCATAAAAAAAAATTAAATTGCAAGACGGATGCGTATTGTGACTGTGCTTAAAATGAGAAATTGCAAACAATTTTATGATATAAAGTAAACGAAATAAATGGTTTGAAATTTAACATTGCTCTTATGGGATAAAAATCCAAGATATCCGCCACTACAGCAGACCCTTAAGAGATAAACTCAGACCACTTTGCAAGAGTAATCAATATAATACACGTCCATGCGTGCCTCTATACCTCCGTAACCCACTTCCACAGCCCTATGGAAGCCCTCCACCTCCCAACCATGAAAAAGTTTTCTGTTTGGAACTGCAAGGGTTTTGTTCGGAGATATGGTCGTCAAAAAAATCGCATAGTACCAACGGACATCTTATGGGAAGTCGGTGAAGCGACTGGGAAACGAGTGAACAAGACTGGCCAGCGTGTTCTATAAGTTTCCACAATTTTCCCAGAATACTAAAAATGTTCTAGAATGTTGGAGAATGTTCTTAAATCTTCCAGATTTGAACAAATCTTTAACCTATTATTCTTAAGTTATATACTAGGGGCTCTGCTATTTTATTTTCGCTTCGCTCGAAATTTGAAAATTCGCTAAAGAATCTCGTTAATCTTTGGCTCGTTTGTTGTACATAGGTTTGTAAAATTATGAAACAAGGCTTAAATATATTAACAGTAATTACAAGATTAATTATAACCTCAAATACATGCTTTAGAAACGTGAGAGGCTTTCAATACGATTTTAGTCCTAGTTCTACTATCTTCTATTAACTAAAGTTTTAAAACCAGGCCTAAATATAGTACAAATTATTGCAGGATTAACATAACCTCAATACTATGTTTCAGAAATGAGTCAGGCCTATATTACAAAATTGACTATTAGAATTTATCCATCTTTTTCAAGTTTAAATTTTTTTACAAAATAAATTTTAAATCAGGCCCAATTTATTATAATTCCAACGTGCTAAAACAGTATAATTAAATTAACTTGTATTTTAACAGTATTTAAAAACTATCCAATGAACAGCTGATAAAAAAGTATAAATTGGCTTGTTTATAAACAGCTGTTTTGATCGCTTTATTTAATATTTCGTTGTTATTTTGTAACCAACTTGGCATCCCATAAGACCCTATGTTAAAATTTTTCATCTTTTAAATTATATTTTCTCCAAAAAAATGAATTTGTACACGAAATACAACTATATGGGTGTACTTAAAAATCAAAACTATACTTAAATACAAAATTTCTTTGAATTCGTTAGAGCCGTTTTCGAGATCCGCGACAGATACAAAGATAGATACAAGAATTGCTCATTTAAAGTAATAGGATATTTAAAGTACCGGTAATATATATATATATATATATATATATATATATATATATATATATAATATAGGGAACAAAATTGTATTTCGATTATTTGTGTTTAAGGTTAAAATATATTTTTTAGATTACAGGTAAAATGTACAAATAGACATGAAAAACACTTAAAACAAACTTGGTGAAGTCACATAGCTGATTATGACATGTAAATCTAAATGGAAAACTGAATGTTATAGAATCTTAATAAAAGGTTTTCTGGGCTATCGAAGGGGCTTCCTTGTTCCAAGTTCGAGAAAGTTCATGTAAGAAGCAGAGAATGTTTTTCTATGAAGCTAAAACTCAACACATATTTCTCTTAATTTATATATAGGAAAGAAAGCATTTGCATTTCGCTTATTCTCATCTAAGGAGTAAAATGTTGTTTGTAGAAAATATTTTAGGTAAAATTTACTCGTATACGTGAAACAAACTGGCAGAAACCATGGGTTTTGCGCTTACTACAACAGCTGATCATGTATGACAGCGGAAATGAGAAACTGATTGATTTGGTCGAAACTCACTCTACGTTGATGAACTCTCAATACAAGTCAACTAGTATACAATATCAGATCTCCTCTGATTTTGTAGGTACTGTTGACAAAATAAACTAATACAAAAGTTCTACATATTTTTATAGTATGTGTCAAGATAAAGATACGACAATGCATATCCAATTTATCCATCTACTTTCAGCGGCCCCTATAAACCAGTCCCTCTTCGCTAAATGGGGTTAATACCAAGCAAACTGACAGCACTGAGTCTACACAAATTGAACCGGAACTGTAGGAGAATGGTAAAAAATACTAAATCCTTAATTCCAAAGTGTTTCTTTCTTAGATAACAATTTGATTCGAAAGATATATTTCACATTGGCCTAAGTACACTTAATCCAAACCTAAATACCTAATTTACAAGTGTATTAAATCAAACAATACGTAATTTATGTTGATTTATTAGAATCTATTTTAATCCGCTTACATTAGTACTGTAGAAGCTGATAAATATTAGCATTGTAAAAGCAATGGTCGTGCAATATAGTAAACAGTAAAATCATGTTACTATCCGTACAATTTACATATTCACATTGCAATCAGGTCTAGAATGACTAAAATTATTACAGAGGTATTAGCTGTATGAAGCCAATAGCATTATTAAATTGAAGATTGGTTAATCCACTTTCTGTTTAGAGCTGTTCATTAAGAGAATACTATAGTTATAATAGGCATGATTTGAAAGCTACGTTAGTGGATTAGGTCCCCATGTCTGTATATTTATATAATAGTAAAACTTTGACTTTTATAAATATGTAATAAACAGTCTTTTAGTACGCTAGCACGTGTCAAAAGCTAGGGCATTAATTATTAGACAGCTGACTTTGTTGTTGTGAAACGATCTTAGAGAAGAAAGTTTGAAAAACTCTAGATGAAAAATCAGTCTTTCTAGATAAATTTTAATGAACACTACTTTGACAGTTCTCGAAGAACTGTTTCACCTGTCTTACAGCATTATCAATAAAACTTTATACAACCTTAACAGCTTTATCTTGAACTTTATCTTTGTGGAAAATAATTGCAGATAAACTTCCTACAATAATAAAACTATGAGTACTTTCTACAAAACCTTTCAATAAAAGATTTTTAAGACATACCTATATTGTAATGTAGGACCGTTACTAATAAGTTTTCATAGAAAAGATGAGCTATTTCAGTGACTCTTATGGTGAGACCTAAGGTCGGGAGTCATCAATGGGGTCGGTGTGATCATGGTAGCCAAAACAAGTTTTGGAATGTATTTAAAAATTATATGTACATTTATAAGTACTAGCATGCTAGCGGAAATTTTGATTTGGTAAAAGGTGGTGCAGTCATGTTTCTAAGTCACTGGGACGGGTTCGTTCGCTAGACAAAAATTCCAATTACCAGAAGAACTTTTTTATACCGAAAATTACAAGTTTTCAGATTATTTGTACTAGACTAAAAAGGTTTTAGGATTTTATCTAGAAAATCAATATATTATATTATTCTGCACATTTTGTTTTTTTGCGTGATCATTTGTTTCCCCCAGAATTGATCGAAACGTTAAATACCATAAAAGTAGCCGTCAAATTTCACGAGGGTTATTTTACCGTAATTTTACCGAGGTTCGCTGCGAGTTAAGCGAAGCGGTCCATAATCCAAAGCCACAAGGAAACTCACAAAGCGAGTTCTTCCGCTAAGACTTGAATGAATCTGGAGGCTGAGGTGCAACTAATATACGAATACATAAAGTCAACTATTCAGTGCCTTTCTAAACAGTTGATTGAAACTGAAGACTAAGTAACTTTAACGTTAGAGATTCTTATTACAGGTTAAATATCTGTAGTAAGTCAAGCTTTGAGACCTATAGTAAGTAAAGTTAGAGGTCAATAGTAAGTCAAATTAAAGATATATAGTAAGTAAAGTTAGAGTTCAATAGTCAGTCAAATTAGAGATCTATAGTAAGTAAAGTTTAGAGATCTAAAGTAAGTTAAGTTTAGAGATATATAGTAAGTCAAGCTTTGAGATCTATAGTAAGTAAAGTTAGAACTCAATAGTAAGTAAAATTAGATATCTATAGTAAGTCAAATTAGAGATATTTATTAAGTAAAGTTAGAGGTCAATAGTAAGTCAAATTAAAGATATTTATTAAGTAAAGTTAGAGGTCAATAGTAAGTCAAATTAAAGATCTATAGTAAATAAAGTTAGAGGTCAATAGTAAGTCAAATTAGAGATCTATAGTAAGTCAAGTTTTGAGATCTATTGTAAGTAAAGTTTAGAGACATAGAACCTAAGATAGCAATAGTTTCTAGTAAATCTGCATTAAAGACTATGACAAATTAATAAACTTTAGTAAACTGTCTATGTCTTTTACTTGATTCTGTATTTTGTCTCCAAATTTCATTATTGATTTTATTAGCTGCCACAACTATTTATCATATCAACTTTGTAATTTTAAGATATTTTCTGTTTTGTTTTAATCATCTGTATAATATACATAACGTATAAAGTATCTGTATAATATAAGTGAACATTTTCAGGATGAAATTATGAAATCTTAACAGAACTTAAAACATTGGCTCCGTCCTACGTGCAGTGTAATGAACACGTTCGAATTATTGATGCGTATTTTGGAATCGATTAAAAGGTCCAAAAATAAACATTCAATACGCCAACGTCTCTTAAATTACATTCCTTTATGAAATGGCATTCCGGTTCTGGATTATTAAATTCCTTTAATCGTCATTTCGTTAGACGAATTAGAAGTTTAATTAGAAAACTTATATATATATAAATGCATTTATTGCTCGATGTAAGACTTGTGAACATTAATTGAAATGCGATCGTTAAAATTTATTAATTAATAAATCACTTAAATTAAGGAAATGCAGTAGTTGTTCAAAACTTACACGAAAAATTTTATTGAAAGGTATTAAGAACATTCCTTTATTTATTTCATTTGGTTACTGTAGGATGTAGCAATATTTTTTTTATAATTTGGAAAATTATTTATTAAACTTAATCAATTCCAAACATGTTTATGATATGTAGGTAAATTAGTTGAAATACTTTTAACTAATTCTAACTAAATTGATACATATACTGACAAAAAGATGACGTAATGCACCAAATAATAAATTATGTTAAGTTTAATATAACAATATGTAACAGCAGATGTTTAAACACAATTATATAATTCAGTAAGCATTTTTCGTAGATTTTTTATTGTGTTTGCATATAGTTTGTTATAACTTTAAAAAAGCTGTTGGTTGTGAATAATAATAAACTGAATCTAATTTTGCCAAGTTGTTTGCTAGGGTAATGGGTGTAAACAAACAAGTGATGCTAAGCTATCTGATGTAGACGAGGGAGTGCACCCCTGAATGTTTACTATTTTTACGCTTTATGATCCCATAAGATTATGTCTTTAAATAATCCTGTCTGTATAATAAGTATTTTTGCTCTACCTTGATTCTATTGTATTCTACCTTATTCACCTTGTAGCCGTATCCAGTGCAATTTCTTGCAGCTCAGCGCTGTGACATTGCCTCGATTAAAACCATTATTTTTATAAATCCATCTTTTATACTTGAGTGCTGAAAAACAAATTGCGGATCTGGCTTGCGATTTACTTTTAATCATACATTATGTATTGTGTAAGGAAAAGAGTTCAAATAAATGCTAAACGCCAACGGATGCGTATTGTGACTGTGGGTAAATCGAGAACTTACAATAATCTGTGTGTTACCAAAGAAACGAAATAAATGGTTTTAAATTTAACATTGCACTTACGTGATAAAAATGCAAGATGGCAGCAACTATAGCAGACCCTTAAATAGTTATTTTTATAGAGGCGTGTTCTACCTTCACATAGTTTATTCCTGGCTTACAATCAACACTATATTTAAGTACTAAGTGTACGCAACATATCAAAAGTTATCTGACCATCTGGATCAAAACCATCAAAATGTGTTATATTATATTCATTACAAATATAATGTGGTGTGTAATTTAATTTTGATCATGTTTTATATTTTATCTACGACCATTGAAATAAACACCAATAACGCTATTACAAGTAACATCAGAAAGAGGTACATTACAAACCAAAAGCCAACCCGATTAGGTAATGATATCATTACCTAACAGGAGTCACTTTACATAATAGGCTCTAGACCAATGAGAGCTCGTCATTTGACGGAAGTAGAGTTGTAATAAAAATAACGCTATTCGTACATCAGCTGATTGTACCCATACGTTCCGGATGTTAGTGTGTTATTGTAACTAACCTCAAACGTGAGTTGACGCATTCCGCAAACATGAGTGATAGTGATGAATTTTGTTTAACTCCAGAGGAAATTAATACAAAAGCAAATTCGGCTCTGAACAATTTGTTGCCAGAAAAATCTAAATTTCGTTATGAAAAGGTTTATAACCAGTTTATGGAGTGGAAAACTAGAAATGGTGTTAGTTCGTTTTCCGAGAATGTTTTCATTGCGTATTTTGAGGAATTGGCCCAAGATAAGAAACCTAGTTCGCTTTGGTCTATTTATTCAATGATTAAATCTACAATAAACATCAAACATCAAATAGCCTGTATATTTTTGGTCGTAGATAAAGTAGTGTACGCAACGATTGTATTCAGCCTTTAAGCCACTTGTGAGATATTTAGAACACTCGCTTCGCTCGTGTTCCAACTTACATCTCACTCGTGGCTTAAAGGCCTTCATAATACAATCGTTGCGTAAACTACTATTGTTTTGCTTTCATCATATGTTTAACTGAATACATTTATATTTCCGTTCATTCGAGGTTATGAGTATAATTTTTCAAAGTTTTATAAAGAACAGAGGAAGGAAAAACAATTTGTCAAGTACAAATCCTAAATTAACGAACAATATCAGCGAAGCACAAGTTCTGAGTGGAATTTCTGTTCAGTTTGTAACACTGTGTACGAACAGGGATTAAAGTTAGTAACTTTAGTTCTCAAACTCTTCCTGTGGGAAACTTTCTAGAGTTTATATTTTATCTTAAAGTGGAAGACTTGCCTAATAATATTCTCCTATTTGAGTCGGAAGTTTTAGTTTTTTCTCGGTTGTAAGTTGTCTCGATGGCCATGGGTTTGTTGCCTGTTTGAATCTTTTATGTTTTTCAGTTTCTTTTACTCTTTTCCACTATCTTTTTCTTTTGTAAATATTATACACAAATAAATAGGTACTTCTATGTTTTTCTTTTTAAATCCAATGTTAATTCAAGATTTTTTTTATTTTTGTAACTCTAAGTTATGATATAGCAGAAGTTTTTCAATTAAAACTATAGAACATATTTGAATAATGCCACGAACCTATACATTACATTACCTTCCCACTATATTAAATTTAATCTATCTATAGGCCTACGTATCATAAATCGTGCCTGTCTGTCTGTTACCAAAAACGACTATTTCGCCCTCTTTTGGGCACGTTTCTGTTTATACAGGGTGTCCCCCGAAAAAACGGATAAACTCTCAGGACTTGTTCTTCAGGCGAAAATAACAAAAAAGTACATATAAACATAGGACCGAAAACTCTTCGTTTCCCAGATATCCGCCATTTTGTTTTTTGTACAAAATAACTCAAATCTAGAGTACGATTTGACTTATTGAGTTCAAACTTGGCATGAAATTTAACCTGATGAATTTAACAATGATATATATAAAAACACATAAACAATTAAATCAAATTATGCGTTTCAAAATGGCGGCTGTTTGAAAATTTCAAACCTAAATAACTCAAACACCGTACATTTTAACGAAAAATGTCAAGGTACCTTTTTTGTAGCCCTTTTGATTTCCTATCGGGTGGTGTAACCGTCAAAACAATCGTATGAAGGATAATAGCTAAATTAAAGGTAATGACAGCAAATGTACATACAATATTGCTGTGTTTACTGTGTTGGTATAGTATGCCGGGTTGAAAAACCAATTAATTATTACACATAACTTAACTATTATGCTTCATCCGATTGTTTTTACAGTTTCACTATCCAATAGGGAATCAAAAGGACTACAAAAAAGGTGTCTTGACATTTTTCATTAAAATGTACGGTTTTGAGTTATTTAGGTTTGAAAGTTTCAAACAGAAGCCATTTTGAAACGCAAGATTCGATAGTATCGATTATTTTTCTTGAGATATATCATTGTTAGGTTAAGCTTCATGCCAAGTTTGAACTCAATCAGTCAAACCGTTCTCTAGATATGAATTATTTTGCACAAAAAACAAAATGGCAGATATTTGGGAAACGAAGAGTTTTCGGTCCTATGTTTATATGAATTTTTTTTGTTATTTTCACCTGAAGAACAAGTCCTGAGAGTTCCTCCGTTTCTTCGTGGGACACCCTGTAGTTTAGACTGGCAGCACCTATATTAAATTTGAGACACTCTTTGCGTTCAGCTCGCCAAGAACTTAAATTAATGTCCACTGAGCTAATTCTGCAGGTCGCACAGTTTATAACACAACACGTGGTAGTTCTTCATAAACGTTTTGATTGACAGATTTTTAACAGCTGTAGCTTTTCAACGGTATGTTTTAGGTTGAAAAACGTTTGAAATTTAATTTTCTACAATTTCCATATTTGACCTTTTTCTCCGACGCCGTCTAAGGAGAGAAACCGTACAAAAGTTTGATATTTTTTGTTGATAGTTTTGCTTTAATGTATTTTCGGCTGTTATTGAACGCGGATAAAGTCACTAGTGCAGGTAGTAAGTACTTGACTCTAAATTTCATACCAGAGTGTCTCATTTCAACTGTCGACTTCGTAGATATTTTCAACAACGAACATAAGCAAATAGTATGTGATACTATTGTAATTTAAACCATTAAAGTCCAGGGAAAAGTAAATATTCTTCGAAAATAGGTTAATGTCGAAGCTTGAATACTTTGAATTTTCTGTTCCGCTTTGTTGCTCCAATAGTTGTATTTCTTTTTGGACGTTTCTAATCAATATGTGTTCGGTTTAATGGAACGTAAATTCTTAAATTTATGAAGGTAAATGTTAAGTAAATTTTAAATGAAAAGTTAGAGAAAATAATAGTGTAAGAACTCTTACATTGTTTTCAGTTTGGTTTATTGGTATCTTCAAGATATAGTCTCTAGAACACATTTTGGGGTTTCGTTAAAAAAGGATATAAGAATATAATGTGTTCGTACTCTAAAGACTGCATTTACCGTCCGATTTAGTCCAAATTTCGTACACACATCAGTTGCCCAAGGCACTCGGATGAGTTGGTCAGAAAACAAATACAAAAACCTTAAACACGACTTTTATCCAGAAGTAAAATTTGTTTGAGCTTTCCCTTACTAGAGTGATATTTGATTGGGTTTTTTATCTAAAAGAAATAAATATAGGAGATTGTACCGTCCATTTTTTTTTGTACACTACCTTATAGCCAATCTGGTTGGGATTTTACCGTGGGGGGAGGGGAATTCTGATCTAGCAGTCTAAAACCCTAGCCCGCAAGGTGGAAATGCAAACTCACAAAGTGTTTAACATTTCTTTGTATCTTGTTAGTTGACCATAATATAAAAAGTTGAAATAACGAAAAACATTTTTACGGTAGTTATTAAAAAAGGAAATCTTTTTGTAAAGTTGGGGGTTTTCGAGATATTTTACACTACAAATTTCTCAAGGCCACCATTTTGAAAATATATGAAAAATTTTGTATTTTTGTACATAGGTAGAAGATTTAATACCAAATATGTTTCAAAAATTTGCATTAAATACATTACCCACATCCAAAGATATTAAATTAAATATTTTATGGAAAAAAACTAAATTGAGGATATAACTGGAAAACGAAGCATTTCCGAACCTAAATTTATATAAAAGTTTTGGTTTATTTTCAAAAGTAGAACACTTCCTAAAAGCGTCTCAGTTTTTCCTGAATACCATGTATATGAGGAACTATATTTATTAAAGAAAATATTTATTCAAATTATATTTGTTTATATGTTCTTTTATTACCTTAGCGGATCCAAAATTTGATTTTGGTTATTGTTTACATTTCTTTTTTAACTATTACAACAACAATAGGAAACCTCCTTAATTAAAATAATAATTACTACATCACAACTCAACAAATTAAAATCATTACGACACAAACCAACGAATAGATGTAATTAAAAACGAGACGGAACATAACACAAAACTATCTCCTTCTATTTTCATACAGCTTGCAATATAAAAATTTAATGTAGTGGAAACTCGTTTTCTTTTTAATTACAATATTCGCATAGTAGCGTGTTGCTATATTTTCTCTCCTGCGAATAATTAGATTTCGTAAAGCGTGGCCGCCTCTAGTGTTATCGAACTGAAGACAGGCCTAACAATAGGTACATTTCATGCGACAAAATTCATCGCTCTCGTAATGTCTGTTTTGTGAATAAAATACGTTAGAAAAGTTTATAAAAAGTATGACTATAGCTCATAACAGCTTTCTAACGTACAAAGTAAATGTTGGAACAAAATACGCGAACCAATCAAACGATTTAATTATTTTACTTTTAGTAGAAGTGAATTACAATCGTACTTTCCAGTAACCGATACAAATTATATCGATACTTTCAAATATCTGTTACCTGTTATAAATAACCGTTACAAATACCTGTTGCAAATACATGTTACAAATACCTGTTACAAATAACTGTTACAAATATCTGTTACAAATACATGTTACAAACATCTGTTAAATTCTGGTTAAGAATAAATTGAAATTAAAAATACTATCTGTCTCAAATACCTACAGCAATGTTGGTCAAATGTCATTAAAACAGTGATTAAATCTAGTGATCTATGTTTATTTAATTCAAAAGCAAGTTTTGATTGTCCGATTCGCAAACAAACACTGCTACTAAAACTGATATTTTAACCGATACATTTAGATGCGAGTGTCTATGACTAAAACTTGTATTCCATAAATAGCTTTCCAAGAGGTTAACCATGCTTAACATATCACATTGAAAGTGTTTTATATAAGGACTATATATTTATACTAATGTGAATAAAATCACCATTCCTGTACCTTCGACTCCGAAACCAGTATTTTTGTTCACTTTACAAGCGAAACCTTGAACGGTCATTATCACCTGGAAAAAACGAGCATTTAATGACGTCTCAGAAATAAATCAATCTCACTTATAAACAAAGGTTGAACAGTTAAATCAATTTACAACACAATGTTAAAACTAGTTAATAAATAACAATAGATAATCCGGGCAGAACAAGTATCTCTAAACATTAGCAAACACATTCAAACTATGCAGAAACTGTAATAACATATCGATATATCGATATATCGAAATCATCACCTAGCACCGTCTGAACGGTACTCGAATTGATGGAAATAAATTTATAACAGTAGGAACAATGTGGCATCAGTCTTATAGCATCACAAACCAATGTATTATTAACACAAATTGCCTATGAGTACATGATAACCCCGACATCCTCTCGATAACTTCGGAGTCTGAAGATATCCAAGAGTTTATCGATCGATACCGCTATCCACTCTCCTTTCTACTAAATAGGGCTTTCTTTAAAGTCAGATGATATCACACACTCCAAGATAGGTTATAAGTGCGTGGTTTAGTATTCGACTGTAGTCCGAAACCCAACTCCTCGCTGCCAAACTCAGTGAGTAGAATACAGAATAATATGTTTAACTAAAGTTTTGGGGAAGTGCACATCTTGTATAGATTCAAGAGGACATAAAATAATGTGAACCGATAATATTGATAGAGAAATGAGTGCCTTGAGTATTTTATGTATACAGGTTTATTTGTTGAAAACTTACCGCCTCTAGTATTTATCCAAAATCTGAACTTTTAACCACCAGGGGGGGTCAGTAGAAAACCTTTTTACAAAATTCCCAAAACCCACATTCCCCTTCCTACCATCACTTCTAAAAAAAATAATATAAATATTTATATGGCTTGTTATATTTTAAATTTAAGAAATTTAAAACCCATTTCTGTTGTAAGAAAATAAAAACGATTTATGTATTCATTCGCTGCTTTCAAAAAATTAATTTTCTAAGCTGATTTTATAATGTTATATTTTATAAAAAATGCAGAGAGATATCATAATATGTTCTCGGGACAGTTATTCATCTTTTAAAAGAACCTTAGTAAACGTATTTGCAAAGTCCCCCGAACCAAACTACTATCACACCTCGCCAACAATTTGTAATAAACACATTTTATGTCTTGCAATACATCAAACTAAAACCCTTTATAAAATATGAACTCCTGTGGTAATAAAATAAATAAGCGGTAACAGGAACTGGCACATACTTTCTCACAAACGTATTTAAATTATTAAACAGATTCACTGTGACTTCATAATTGTAGGTGGGGTAGGAGAGGGGATACATTAAAGAAGGATAGTGACTAATAAATATTATTATTATTAGCTAGAAAGAAAACTATTTCGAACAAATGTGTGCCAAACACGTTAATTATATCAAAGCCCACTAAAGAATACCGTTGAGGGACGGGCTTGTGTACACCGAGACCTTGAACGCTCCAATCGCCGTAGTGCGACGTTGTCACGTTCTTCCCACGCTTCTAACAGACTGCAGCTGACTCAACGCATTTATAATTCTTTAACTGTGCGATCAAGCCTCGAGCGGTAAATACAAGGCGTGTTCGAGGCTAGTAGATATGGCAACGCTGCGCGCCCATCCTATTGGCCGCCTCGCAACGGTATTCTTTAGTGGGCTTTGACATAGACCTGTATAGATGCACGAAAAAAGATTTTGGAAATTGTTTAAATACAACCCCCCTTTTGGCCAAAAAACCATCAAAAATCAGTTATTATTATTATTTTTTAGCTAAACGAGAATTTTTAAAAAGATGCGGTTTTTTGCATATGGTATGGTACATAAAGGGCTACAAATAAGCCAAACTTTATCAAAATCGTTAGAGCCGTTTATTTTTTTAAAAAATAATAACTGATTTTGAGGGTTTTTCTTTTGCCAAGAAGGGGGTTGTTTTTCAAAAGTTTTCAAAACCTTTTTTCGTGCATCTATACAGGCCTAATTAACATGTCTGGTGCAAATTTGTTCGAAATCGATCCAATAGTTTTCTCTCTAGCTTTGTATACATACAGACAGACATTTTGTAAAAGCCACTTTTTTGGACTCTGGGGGTCACAAAACGGATATTTCTACAAAAATATCAACATCGAATTTTTTGCGATTACTATACTTTCTCTTACTATAGTATAGTGAGAAAGTAAAGTTGCTTAAAGTATTCTGACGTCAGTTAGTCAGGACAAAATCGATTATATAAATATATATAGATACACAATTAAGATAAATCAGTCAGAAAAAGATTTTGTGTTTATTTAAGTATAAAAAGTGTTGAAGAAATTCAAAAGTTTTCCGTTATTTACGATCAAATGAGATACAGCCGACGCTAGGCCGTGGCGCGGTGGGCACGGTAGGGTCATGTGTGTCCCACCCTTTATTCCTACATAGGCCTCCTTCGGTGAATTATTGTTCCTGCATCTGAGGTCATGTTAAGATAAATTTACATTTTTAAGAAGGGAGTGGAGAAATACTTTGACGCTAATAAATGGTTACAAATAATATATTTAATTTACGTTTTTGATTTTGTATTGGCAGTTTCTCACATGTAAAATTTGAATTTAACTTAATCCATGTGCGATTTAAGTGCTGAGACCTTACATTATGTAAGGACAGAATTATTTTTGTGTTCGTGTATGTTTTTTTAATAAATAATAACTCGAAATGTATTAGTTAGCAAAAAATAAAAGACCCGAGGAATAAAATAACTTTGGAATGGAATATAAAAGTGTCATTTTCCATTTGAAATTATAATGAACTATATCAATCCGAACATTCTTCAATGACGCAATCTACATTTAATATATAAACTAATTTCTCCGCTTTTGATCACTCGATATGTCCCCCGGTTATTCCCGACAGATCAAATAACTCAATTTGTAACTCCATTTCGCAAATCATAAAATTGATGAGATTGAAGTTTAATTGGTTCTGAATATGTAAAAATATAAGGTATGTATGAGTTTTTACACGAAAGGGGAACTTGTAGCTAGAGCTTAATTTACTATATTAATGTTAAACGAAACTGCACCCCTTAAACAATTCTAATTTAACTCTACATTGTTTCCTGAAAATGTTTCACTGTACTAATGCAAATATATAAATTTGATTTAGTAAGTTATGTATCTATAAATGTGTATATTATACATATTATAAAAGTAAAATACAATCTTTTGCCAATCCTTATCTTTTGGTGTTCATTATGTTAGATGACTCGTTTCGAACAATCATCACCCTCATCTAGAAATACTATAGTATTGAACTAATCATTGTTGTAGTCGTTTATACGCCCTGCTTGCTACCTAGGATAAAACTTGAAGAAATAATCTCACAAATAATAACCCAGTATGGCTGACACAAAAGGCAATAAAACTGTATTTTATAAAACATTTATTAAATATAAACAGTTGATCAATTACATAGTACAGTTCTGTGTTCTCAAATAGTTGTAGTTTGATTTAGTTCATGCGCCACTGAAGATGGCGAAATCTGGGCAGACGCAGTTAGTGTTAGAAGACGTCGATCTCGACTACTCTCACTCCAGAGAATTGGAGCTATGAGTATTATAAGCATCTACCGAACCGTGTCAGAGGCGGCGGTGCTGGTCGTGGCGGGTGTCATCCCGATTGATCTTTTGGCGCAGGAGCGGAAGAACATCTTCACTCTAAGTAAGGAAGTCATCAGAATAGAGGCTGCTACAAAATTCTAGAAAACTTACTATGCAAGAGTGGCAAATACGATGGGCTGGCGATATTAAAGGGAGATGGACACTAAGTCTTATAAGAAATGTGCGAAGTTGGACCGAACGAAAACACGGAGAAGTTAATTTCTACCTCACTCAGTTTCTAACAGGGCACGGATACTTCCGGTACTATCTTCATAAGATGGGTAAAGTGAGTTCTATGAATTGCCGAACCTGCGAGAATAGAAGAGACGATGCAAGACACACTTTCTTCGAATGCGAACGATTCTCATACCAACGGCGAGATATCAACAACATGATTGGAGAATGTACGGTAGAGAACATAGTGGAAAAGATGATGTTTTCCAAAAGCAACTGGGATAGTATCTCAAGGTGCATTGAAAAGATTTTGCGCTGCAAGAGGAAAGAAGGATGGCTTGAAGCATAGAAGAGTAAGGACTGCAGAGTTAATACCATCAGATTACCAAAATTATGGTTCAGTAGATTTGGCACAATTGGTGTTTGACCAACCGGTCAAAAGGATGGTGGATGACCCTATAGGGCAGGACAGATCCTCTCCTCTGTGAAGTAATATATTATCTCAGTGATGGTCCCGCAGAGGAGGGAAGATGGAATGGAAGGTTGAATGGTTTTTACCGGGTAAGGTGGCTGCCCACCACCTACAGTCCCCTGACAATGTCATAAAGAGTTTACCCTTTTTTTCCTTCCTTAAATAAAAAAAATATATGGCGAGATTGTCGTTGAAACGCGTTTAAGTTAGTAACATTTTTTCGCGATACTCATCCTTAACTTTTATTCTATTAAGTGAAGCTTTATATCCTTCTTAACCACACTACATATGTCCCACCATCAGGCTCTGTCGTCTCATCATTGGCTCTGGCGTATTAAACAGGTAATTTGTTTTTCTTTGATAATTCAAAGTTATTAGGGATTTTCCATAGGAAATATGATCTATCGTAGTGACCCTTATAGTAAATGGGCACCGATCATGGTCCCCAGAACACATTTTGAGGTGTCATTAGAAATTGAATGCATGTGTTCGCACTCTAATGGCCGCCTTTTAAGTCAGATTTGGTCCAAATTCAGTGCACGCATTAGTTCCCTTCGTCAGATGAGTGCGTTCGGAAGGACTTTTTTTAACGGAACCGTTTTTTTTCTATCTTTGGTACTATAATCAAACACTTTATTGTTTTATATACAACAATATATGTAGGATATTATTATTTTGTTTTTTTACACGACCTTATAGCTCGCTCGGTTTTCCCAAAACGTAAAATACCATAAAAGTTCTCGGTTAAAATTCACGTGGCTGATTTTACCGTGTGAGCATCTTCTGAACGAGTTTGTACGCTGCGATCGAAGCGAAGCCGCAAGGTTGAGGTGCAAATATGCAAAGCGAGATATTCCGCTACGAGTGGATCAAAGGGGTCGCCGGAATACTTCCCCCCGGAAAACTACCCCCCCCAAGCAGGTTCCTACGTCATTTTGACGTCAGAGATTGGGGGGGTCAGTTTTCCAGTCACGCACAATCAAGTTTCGATGCGTTTTGTAATCTTCAATCCAACGAATAATTCTTAGATGCGGAATACTACCCTCCGGAAAACTACCCCCCCAGGTGAAACGTGACGTCACGAAATCTGCCAACTAACCAATATGGGAGCCGTTAGTTGGCCACTAACCTAACCTAAGCTAACCTAACCTAACCTAACCTAACCTGACTTCAAAATTACGTAGGAACCTGCTTGGGGGGTAGTTTTCCGTTTTCCGGGGGGTAGTATTCCGGCGACCCGCTCTTGCTAGGGAGGGGGGGTAGTATTCCAGTCGCGGACACGGCTCCCATATTGGTTAGTTGGCAGATTTCGTGACGTCACGTTTCACTTGGGGGGGGGGGAGTTTTCCGGGGGGTAGTATTCCGCATCCCCGATCGAAGCAGCTCGTGAGTCGAAGCTGGAGGCTTAGTAGAAAATAAATTATATAAATATATTTCGTACATACATTCAGGTATTCGGCGCCTTTGTGAGTAGACCAATGTCCCAAATAGTTGGTTGAAACCCTAAAACATAGGCCTATAAACTTAATTTTGGAAATTCTCTCAACTCACGTCAGCGGTTCAGCTGCGTGGTAAAATTATTTAATTTGCAATTATTGTTTTACAGCTTTGCATTTTGTAGTTTCAGATTCACTGTTACTTTACTTTTGATATCGGTGTGTGATTTAACGGCTTTTCCCTAAAAATAAATTAAATCCATTATAATTTTAGCAAAATAAATTACAACCGTTACAGGTTTGACCCAAGTATCGGTTGTACTCGAACAATTTTTAAAACCGAATGCATTTGATTTTAAAACTTCAAAGCCCAGCAGAACATGATGAATTGTATGTTCACCCGACTGACCATAATTTCGCAGCCACAAAACTATAAAGTTGGACAAAAGCCAGATGCCGGAATGTTGCGGTTGGACTTTCAGTTGCAGCACTTTGTGTGATTTCAATATAAACGAATAATTGTTGTAACCGTGGCGTGTGGTTATTGCAAATGATGGGGAACGAACCAAGTAGCTTTTTATTTTGCGGTTCCTATAGTTATATCTTGGATGTTAATTAGTTGTATAAAAATTACTAAATTAAATTGTTTTATTTTTATTTCATGATACAATGATTTTTAATATTACTATAGTATAGAGAAAGTATAGTGATCCCAAAAAAAAATCGATGTTGAGATTTTTGTGGAAATATCCGTTTTGGGATCACCAGGGTCCAAAAAAGTGGTTTTTACAAAATGTATGTCTGTATGTATGTCTGTGTGTATACAAAGCTAGAGAGAAAACTATTCGATCGATTTCAACCAAATTTGCACCAGACATGTCCAGTAGGCCTGTATAGATGCACGAAAAAGGGTTTTGAAAATTTTTGAAAAACAACCCCCTTTTTGGCCAAAAAACCCCCAAAACATCAGTTATTATTTTTTTATAAAAAATCGGCTCTAACGATTTTGATAAAATTTGGCTTATTTGTAGCCTTTAATGTGCCCTACTATATGCAAAAAACCACAACTTTCTAAAAATTCTCCTTTAACTAATAATAATAACTGATTTTTGGGGTTTTTTGGCCATAAAGGGGGTTGTTTTTCAAAACCTTTATACGTGCATCTATAAAGACCTAATTGACGTGTTTGGTGCAAATTTTTTTTAAATCGATCGAATAGTTTTCTCTCTAGATAATAATAATAATATTTATTAGTTAATCTCCTTTAATAAAAAATCACCTCTCCTATACCCACCCTACAAGTCACAGTGAATCTGTATAATAATTTAAATATGTTTGTGATAAAGTATGTGCCAGTTCCTGGTACCGTTTATTTTGTATATTGTGTCAAATCAACGATTGGAAACAGACACACATTACGGTTTTAATGTACTGTGCCCACAGAACTAGCTTGTACCAGCATTTTTAAAACATACACGTCTATAAGTATCGGTCTATAAGGTAAATAACTGTGTGTAAACTAGTGTTGACGTTATAACATTTTCAACCTTTATTTTTTATTTGCAGCAATTCTACTAGCAATACATTTTTAAACAACCGGGTATTTCAACATGAATATCCTTGATTTAAGATTGTATAGTATAGTATTGTATGGTAACTTACAATTATAAGCAATACATCAAATGAAAGAGCAACTCAAACAGTTTTTCCTACAAGTATTAAATGTGAGCACAGTTCATCACACGCGCCACACATCGAGTCTATAGCCGAGTTCGTCCCAAACCTTGTTTTGGTGTGTTCGGAGTAATTGTTGCAACAACTGCTTCAATCCTTTTTCTTAAGGGTCTGCTCCAGTAAACGAGAAAGCAACCGGAAACGCATCCGCTTCTCACTGTATCCCTATCTAAACAGTGCAATTTCTTGCAGCTGGACGCTTTGACATTGCCTCATTTCAAACAATTTTATAAGTCTATTTTTTGTAATTGAATGTTGAAAAAAAAACTGAATATTCTTTATAAAATTTCGGATCCGGCTTGCAAATTATTTTTCATTATTAATTTTTAACTGTGTTAGGAAAAAAATTCAAACTTTGTACTTCCAAAATGTTAAAATGTCAATTATATAACAAATAAAAAGCATTTAAAAAAATGTAAATTGCAAGACAGATGCGTATTGTGACTGTGCTTAAAATGAGACCTTGCAAACAATTTTATGATAAAAAGTAAACGAAATAAATGGATTGAAATTTAATATTGCTCTTATGGGATAAAAATCCAAGATGACTGCCACTACAGCAGACCCTTAAGTCGGGTAGGTCAGCTGGTAGCGGAGGTACATTCTTTATAAACCCACAAAGTTAAAAATCGCATGGCGTCAGATCGGGTGAGGCCTTGTGAAACAATCACTGCCATCCGGTCCCTTGCGGCCAATCCACCGGTCGGCTACAACGTAGATTAACCAATCGCGTACTTAGTTATACCATCTTGCCTCCAAATAAAGTTCAGCTGTTCAGCTTCTTCCGATTGAGGAAAGCGCCATAAGCGCACCAAGATAAGAAACACAAGTTACAGTCGCTTTAGCAAATATTCCCAAAAACTTTCAGCCTGGATATGGCACAAAAACATTCAATTTAGTAAATCACGTTGCAAATGTACCGTCTCGTGAGGGTTTTCAGACGCCCACATGTGCACATTTTGTCCACTTGGATGAAATATCGATTCATCACTGAATACAACACGATCCAACAAATGTTCATCGTCTTTCAACTTCATATCGTTTGTAAAGTTGACACGTAAACCGTCTGCAGGCTTTAGAGCTTGTAACAACTGCAAAGGTTAGAATATAGTTGTGTCTCGTTAAAAATCTCCACACAAACGTCTCTGGAGTTGCTAATTCACGACTAATCTTCCGAACTGATTTCTCGGGGCTGCGCGTGAAAGACTCGTCTCTCACTCTTTTTCGTCCCGTACTCTTCCCTTAGCAAAAACAGCTGGCGTCTTCAAACTATATCATCAATTGTGTTATTATCACTTGGAGGATTGGACTTAATACGGAACGCACGTTGCACTGCAACTACATATTCAGTCCTTGCAAACAGTAAAACACAAAAAGCTTTCCGTTCACTAGTCGCCATCTTTGCTACTAGCGCTTTCTAATGGAAGACAGAGTAAACAGTATATACGCTTGGTCGCTCATTTGATGCATTATTTGTAATTGAAAGTTAAATGTAATAATTATTACAAAGCCAAAACAACGATATTCATTTTGGAACACTCGGTGTTTATAATTCCTTGACTTCATTGCTTTATCTATACTTACTTAATTATAAGAATTTTAAATTGTATCATATAACTAGCTGGATGCCCGTGCTTCGCTACGGGTTAAGCTCGATAAAAAAAATATCAATTTCAAAGGCATCCCGTGTACTCTTTGTTAATACGCTATTTACACTATGTATTTCTTTCTTAGCTTAAGTGTACAAAATATGTATCTTTTAGTTTTATAATACCTGTCAAAGGACAGCCTTTTTATATGCTTATTTAAAGAACCTAAATGTAAACAATGTGAGTCAGTGGAATTTGACTTGTATCTATATTTCTAACGCGTTTTACGTTTTAATAACCTTAAACGCAAAATATTTCAAAACCCCGTCTTATTGCACATCTAGAGCATAAGGGAAACCACTATGTTAAGTCTCAAGTTAGTATGTTTTGTCGTTTTTGAGAAATAGTGATTAATAGTGAGTCAGTGGCATTTGACTTTTATCTATATTTCTAACGCTTTTTACGTTTTAATAACCTTAAACGCAAAATATTTTAAAATCCCGTCTTATTGCACGTCTAGAGCATAAGGGGAACCACTATGTTAAGTCTCTAGTTAATATGTTTTGTCATTTTTGAGATATAGTGATGAACAGTTAGTCAGTGGCATTTTACTTTTATCTATATTTCTAACGCTTTTTACGTTTTAATAACCTTAAACGCAAAATATTTTAAAATCCCGTCTTATTGCACATCTAGAGCATAAGGGGAACTACTATGTTAAGTCTCAAGTTAATGTTTTGTCGTTTTTATATATAGTGATCATCAGTGAGTCAGTGGTATTTCGATTATATATATATATATATATATATATAGATAGATATATTAGTGTATTAATAATATCGACAAAACGCCTCGTTGTACTGGAAGTATATTACTTGATGACGTGTTTTCAGTCACACAACCAAACTAAAATATAATTATGTTTAAAATTCATTTTTATCACAAAGATAAACTCACGTCATAGATAGCATAATGCATGGTATGGTAGATATTTTTCTAAAATCTGCACGTGTATTTAATCTCGCCAGAAAATTTATTCTTGCAAATAAAATAAACGGTACCAGTAACTGGCACATACTTTCTCACAAACATATTTAGATTATTAAACAGATTCACTGAGACTTCATAATAGGTAGGAGAGGTGATTTATTGAAGTACGAGATTAACTGATAAATATTATTATTATTATCCAGAGAGAAAACTATTCGATCGATTTCGAACAAATTTGCACCAAACACGTCAATTAGGGCTGTATAGATGCACAAAAAAATGTTTTGAAAAATTTTGAAAACAAACCCGTTTATGGCCAAAAAACCCCCAAAATCAGTTATTATAATTATTATTATTAGCTAAACGAGAATTTTGAGCAAGATGAGGTTTTTTGCATATGATAGGGCACATTAAAGGCTACAAATAGGCCAAATTTTATCAAAATCTTTTTAGCGGTTTTAAAAAAAATAATAATAACTGATTTTTTTGGGTTTTTTTTGCCAAAACATTTTCAAACCCGTTTTTCATGCATCTATACAGGCCTACTTGACATGTCTGGTGCAAATTTGGTTCAAATCGATCGAATAGTTTTCGCTCTAGCTTTGTATACATACAGACATACATACATACAGACATACATACATACAGGCAGACATTTTGTAAAACCCACTTTTTTGGACTCAGGGGGTCCGAAAACAGATATTTCCACAAAAATCTCAACATCGATTTTGTTTTGCGATCACTATACTTTCTCTGTACTATAATATAGTGAGAAAGTAAAATTGTTCAAACTGTTTCAGACTGTTTTCTTTACATTTATTAATAACTCAATGTATTCAGACAATTAAATAACCATGCGAGATTAACTGAATAATACAAAACAATTTTAAAACATGTATTGTATCGTAAGAAACCCGTTTTCCTTTATCTGTTGACAATAACTCGAGAGTGCTGAATATAGTGTTTGAACTTATCGGACTGTAGGGAGACATTAGTTGGGAATGTATATTGTATATTACATCTATGATTGTATTCCCTGAATACACCTTTATGTGATTAGGAGTTGCGAGATAAATATTATATAACAATACATCGCTTTTCAATTAATTGCATTGTATTGTAACATTAAATACCTGTTAACAATGCGAATGTGAGCTTTCATTATATGAATTACTTATTATTTGAATGAAAAATGAGAATAGTGCTATTAAAGAAAGAAGTCTAATAAAATAAGGATTAATTAAAAGGAGAAGGTCATATTCCAGTTGCTTGGCAATATACACACTTAATAAACATTAAAATAACTTAAATAAATGAAACGTTATGTAAACTTATCATCTTACAATACATGAATTATCCAATCATTACTTTAAATAAATGTTTTATATTGGCTTAATGTCGAGGCTATAACACTAATTGAACTATTTCCCAAATAACTAATTTTGTTATGAATCTCTTCGAAATCCCAAATTCTGTCTTAGTTTTTCTATTAGTAACGCTAGATTGGTAATGAAAACTCGGTAATACAAGTCACCGTCGGCGTTGGTATTGCTCCCTTAATTTAGATTTACCCCGAATACTTTGAAAGACAATAAACATAGATTATGAACTAACCTTGTTGTATCTATAAACCCTGTTAGCTTGCATGATAACAATAGTCATGAAAACTAACTGACAGTATTACAAGATATAAAATTATGATTCATGTAACCTTACTGACATTTTTACAAGGCTATCAATATTTAAAAGCAATAAAAAACTTATATTTGCCAAATTTATCAATAATAATAACGCTACCAAACTGACGGCTTTAATATAACATATCTATATATATATAATTCTTCTGTATGTGTGTAACTCACTCAACTCCTTCCTAAATGGCTGGACAAATTTTGATGAATTTTTTTTGTTTTTCTTTGAGTGGATCCATGGATGGTTTAGATTTACAATCCAAGGGAAGGGGTTGAAATGAGGCTGTTACCTCTATACTATAAATATAAATTAAACTAACGTCCTACAAGCTATAAAGCTAAAATTATGTGATATTATTTTTAAGGGTTATGTAAAACTATTTGCAATTTGGTTACTTAAGTTTTCAGATTCTTCGGTTTGAAGTAAAAAAGCTATTGAATGTTTACCTAAATTTCACATGGGAAAATTACTTAAAAGATGAAATGAAACAACACCCTAAAAATTAAATAATAATACTCTTACTTTTTCTACATTCTCAAAAACTACTCAACTAATTTTACTAAAATTTTACAATTTACACTTATTAGTACCAGAACTTGTTTAGAGAATATCGTTACTACAAACAAAAAGATTTAAATTGGGTAGCTACCAATATACAATAAAAATAAACTGCACTAAATTTCTACAAATCATAAATCGAAAATTATTTAATATTATTCTTAATTTATATAAAAAAACATTCGATTATTTAAGTCAATGTAATCGAATGGGATAATCACCCTTAAAATTAAATCAAACAATGGCAAAACATTGCCAGGTCCACTAGTATTATGTATGGTAATAATTAACTTTTGTTAGACAAATTATGTAAGTTATTTTGTTCAAACTTAATTAAAAAAGGAAAAATGCAGTTTTTATTAAAACAATTTTTTGTGTTTAGTTGATTATCATATTTAAAACTTTTTAATCACTAGCACGAATAAAGTGTCGTTAGTATTATTCACTGTTAAGTTATCGATTACATGACATGCATCATCATGTATAGGCCTATTCTGTGCAATAGTTTAAGATATTTGGTACTTTAAAAAACACATCGTATCCTGAAATGGTATATAGATTCTTCTAAGATGATTGGAAAGGAAATACGCTTATATAGATTTGAATTCAACTTATTTCCCATGCGGTTAGACCGAGAATAGAATACCAATAGGAACGGTCTTTTAATCTAAGGAATTATTTAACTTTGATACGCCAAGCCTAATGCCTTAGGCAACGAGAAATTTTATTCCATTAATAGAAAAACGTGCATTGTACTATAATTATTACGCAAGACATGTTGAGTTTATAATACTTATCTTAGGATTTAATATTAGTGTTTTCGAGAAATACTACCCGCACAGAATAGTCTTTTTCCTATTCCTTTAACCCTAGAACTGTCCATGCTATTTTTTGCAAGGCCAAGCCATTTCGGTACGTGTGCAAGCATATTTTCAAAAATTCGCCAAATATATTAATTGTATACCAATCCAAAAGTGTTCCGCACCTTTTTTCTAGAGAAAGGTTCAAAAAATGCATATATGCAATTAAAGAATTTATTGATGTAAAATTATAAAAGTTATTAGCTCAAGGAACAAAAATGTTCAGTAACCAAATGAAAAAGTTCAAATTTAGGCCTACATAACAAGTAGTAAACATTTTTTCATAAGCGTAAAACAGTTTTATAATTTAGTTTTAATATAACTGTATAAAAACATTTATCAATTTCAAATTTCTTATTTTGAAAACACCAGTTTTTATGTTCGTACTACAAGACTGCTATCAAAAGTATGCCAAGTTTGAAACGTAATTTACTAATATAAGCTTTGCCCAAAAATGAAATATTATTATAACAAAGTGTAGAGAATAAATCAAAGAATTGAACTGTATACTTGTAAATTATCTTTCCGTAAAAGTGTTTGACTTAGAATTATTTGAATAACAAAAATGAGAACAAATAAAGAAACCTCTCATCCATACATGCAATACAACTACGCGCGCGACAAATGCTAGTCTACGCATGTTATAATAATGTCCGTTACGTTTAAATTTCAACCGTCAGATGACAACGTCATTACAGTAATTTTCCTACGGCCATGCACAACAAACCGTTCAGACAAAACATATTTGGTTTACAGGAAATGTTAGCTTGAACCATTCTCAAAATATGTTTACAATGGAAAACTGACCAATTGCAAGGTTCCACAAAATGCCCCACAACTTTAGAACTATTTGTCCGATTTTTGATTGGATGGCAGTTTCAGATAGGGGAAAGTGTGATGCATCCATCAGTATATAGATATAATTCAGAAAAAATACTGGGCGGGCTGTAGGGAGGGATGAAATTTGAATTATTGCGTTACGTTTTAGGACGAAATCCAATGAATATACGGACGCCGATTGATTTGTATAAAACGAATAAACTGCAACGATGATTACGTGTGTAAATATACGTTTTAGAAAAACTTGTAAATACAAAAATTAAAGTTTAAATCATTTCCTTTCAAACAGTTTTTGTTTAATTGCGTTTGGAGGATTTTTAATGGGTGAAATATTCAATACAAGTTGAGTTGTCACAGACTGCTCATTTCACTACTGTTGCGAACCGAGACTGAAAGTTGTAGGGCTAAAAGAATGGCAAACGCAACCCTAATAATTATTATTTGTATTTGTTAAAGAAACGTTTCTAAACAAAAACCATCCTGAACTAGGCTGAGAAAATATAGTATGCTTTAATTGAGTCTTCCCGTACATGGTTTCGCCTGTGACGTCACTGACAACCCAACAAGCATAACCCTAGACAACTAACCATTCGTACATTTTACGATGGAGTTGCAAAAACTAAAATATATTTGGAAAGAAGCGCACATTACCGTAAAAGCATGTAGTGTTGTGTTTGAGCTGCCCTTTCATTATTGTGATAAAACTTTTAACCCTATAGGGCTTCGTAATGGTTAAAATTTCAGTTGTCAAGACTTTTACACTGTCTGTAAATATTATGGTTTTGATAAACAAAATGTTTTTATTAATTTTTTTAGAATGAGCTGTCTGACACCTTTTTTTAATAGCTCATCCGGCGCTGGATTTAGCCACTCATCTAGTAAATTTGTCGTTACCTCTCGTCGCTTCTACTACAGCCGAGGCATAAAGGTCCCATTTTAAGTCCGATTATGTCAAAATTTATTAAAAACGTTGGATTTCTAAGTCGCTCGGATGAGTTGGTTTATTGTAACTACTATAAATTATATTTTATAAAACTGTGTTTTCAATAAAAAACGATACAAAACATTCCAAGTTAAGTGATAAAGCATTTGCAGAAAGGAAAAGAAACATTTTCTCTGAAATGTAATATTAATAAACTTGCATTTACAGCAGTAGCAGTGCATTATGGAAGTGCAGCGTTGTGGAACGTGCCGCTTTCTCAGTAAATGCAATTATTTTAAACTTATATTCACTGTTTATAAAAACATAGTTTCATGCAATTAATGTACTTCGATTTGTTTTGTTTTTACTATAAAGAAGCTTGCAAAATTTACAAAACAATATCTTTATAAAATTTGATCTTTCTTTGTTTGAAAATCAAGGTTGTTGGTCACTTTCAATATTGGTTTCATACTTAGTTACGTTATTCGTACAGATGCCATTTAGCATAGGTAATACAAGATTGAGCGTTTCTAATTTTGTTTCACATTTAATGATAATTATTATACGTAGTAAAATTGTAATTTGTGGGTAATATATTTAGCGTAATACTGAATAAATAAAAGAGCACAGTGGCGACAAAATCACACTGCTTTTAATAAAAACTCCGAACCACATAACAAGGAACAAAAAGAATTTAATTTAATTTAAATTATTTATTATTATTATTATTTAATTTTGGCTAAACTATTAAAGATAAAGAACGAAATCAACAGTTATACGTTTGTTTAGTAGTGTATGTTTTAAATTATTTCTGTATACTTCGTTCTTTAAAATAAACTACTTAGGTTTACACAAAACGAACTATATCTAACTGAGATAACGTCTTTAGAAATAAATAAATAGTAATTAATTGTAAAGAGAATGGAATAAAACATTTTAATCAAAGATCCGAAATACATTTTGGGAAAAAAACAAAACCCATACGTTTTAATCATAGGCTTGTTTAAATCAATGATTTTAATAACAAATATTTATAATTCAAATATTTATGCAGAAATGTATGATTATTCGTTTTGAAATTCACTAAATTCTTTATTGTCAGTAGGCCATGTATGTATAAATTAATAGAAGTTCAAACTTGTTTGATAAAATAACAATAATTCAGACCAAGAGTCCAAGATTTTAGTTATACTTTAAGTACAGGGTTATGTTTGAAGGCCTAATTTTGCTTCTTAGGTGTCAAGAATAGAGTAAACAATTAGGCCTACATTTATAACATCAAAACCGATCATATCTATATATATATAAACGAAATACCACTCACTCATTCATCACGATTTCTCATAAACTACAGAACGGATTAAAATGAAATTTGGTATGTAGCTTTCTCTAGGGCTATAGGTGCTCACTAAGAAAGGGTTTGAAAAAATTCGAAATTTTAGGGGGGGTTTGGGGGGGATCAAAGTTATTAAATCACGATTTCTTCAAAACTACCGAACAGATTGGAATTAAATTTGGTATGTAGTTCCCTCTTGGGCCATAAGTGTTCACTAAAAAAGAGTTTTAAAAAATTTGAAATTTTAGGTTGTTTGATGGGTAAAAATTACTAAATCACGATTTCTCCAAAATGACCGAACAGATTGGAATGAAATTTGATGTGTAGCTTCCTCTGGGGCCATAGGCGCTCGCTAAGAAAAGCATAAAAAAAATTCGAAATTTTAGGGGGGGTTTGGGGGATCAAAGTTATTAAATCACGATTTCTTCAGAACTACCGAACGGATTGGAATGAAATTTGGTATGTAGCTTCCTCTGGAGCCATAAGTGCTCACTAAGAAATGGTATGACAAATTTCGAAATTTTAGGAGAGGTGTGGTGATATCAAATTTACTAAAATCATAATTTAAGATCTTATATTATTATGACAATAGTGCTTTTATTGTTTAAGATCTATATATATACAAGCCAAATACCACTCACTGACTGAACACTTAAAAAGAACACAATTATTACGTTAAAAAGACTGAAAATACTAACCACCACGGGCAACCCCGTACGGGTCAGCTAGTATAATATATATTGCAAAGAGAGCAATCAGCTGTTTCTAGAACCTAAGCAAGAGAGTTTCACGCACTTTGTTGTCTCTTGTTTTGAAAACCCCTTCATTTAGAAGAGTAAGTAAACTAGTGCTTCTGCATATTTGTGCTGCAATCTTGATTGGTAGCAATATCGAAATATTAAACATGAAAAGTAATGTAACACTTTAAAGGTCCATTAAATGTTTGAGTTTGATATAAGTTCTCCGTAGATTGGGAATAAAACAACCATTGCGCTAGTCGTCAAACAGAAGTTTATAGCGTTAAACATAAATTAAGTTTTTTATTAAAAGGGCGCTTTGAACAATAAATCATCCACTTTACTGCTGCTTGCTGATTAAGTCTTTAAACAAAACTTTGCTCGCAGTGTTTATATTGTATAGTAAAATGTGTTTTCATTATAACATGGCAGTGTTAAGTAATAAATTAAGCCATAATAATTCACGGGATAAGGAAAAAGAACATCTGTAATAAATGAAATAAATATTATATGTGTATTCCAAACAAACCTATAAAAAGGGGGTTTGTGGAAAAATATATAGTTTTAAAAAGAAATTTTGACATTGAGACTCCAAATTTATTAAAATAAATCAATATGCAAGGACTGCACGCTAATATTGCATAATGTAATATTTCTTACACACCATCTTTTGTTATCAATTTTGACGTAAAATACGCCAAAAAGACTAACAAAAAACTTAAGGTAGCAGACGAATTTGTTTAACACAATTTGTGTACTGTAAATACGATAAATAAATAACTTTTTAATCTATTTTTAAAGGTCGATGGTTGATCAAATTTAAAATGAGAATATTGTAATACATGAATTGATGTTTGATATTGGATTAAGCAATGAGCTCGAATTTATAGAACTTGATTTGCCAAGAAGATTTTGCCTAGTCTGCTGCAGATGGAGCCTCGTAAGTTATATCCTGGCTACACGCTATTCAAACCGATTTCAATAGACTGTTATATAAAAATATTTTAAGCAAAAACAAATATATTTATTATAGTTTAAAGACTGTTATTAATTGTTGGTGAAGCAATTATGAGCGAAGCAGTTATAGGGAAGCAAGTATGGGCGAAGCAATTATAGGGAAGCAAGTATGGGTGAAGCGATTATGTTTGAAGCGATTATGGGCGATGCAGTCATTTTGAAGCAATTATGGGTAAA
>JAGFPH010006983.1:13335-23568 GCA_018207615.1 Philaenus spumarius | reverse complement strand
GTGAAGCGATTATGGTTGAAGCAATTATGAGCGAAGCGATTATGGGCGATGCAGTCATTTTGAAGCAATTATGGTTGAAGCAATCATGGGCGTAGCGGTTATGGTTGAAGCAATAATGGGTGAAGCGATTATGGGCGATGCAGTAATTTTGAAGCAATTATGGGTGAAGCACCATGGGTGAAGCGATTATGGTTGAAGAAATTATGGGCGAAGCAATAATTGATGACGCAATTATGGGTGCAGCAATGTCGGGCAAGCAATGCAAGCAACGCCTACTAAAGGCTTCATGGTTTGAAGAATTTCAGTTTCAAAATCCGAAATTAAAGCGATTAATTAGTTTTGACTGATTAATTTAAAATAAACTATGTTCCTTGAATAAATAGACTAAGGCGAATATCCCAGCTGAGTTTATTTCACTAATTACTGCCACTATCCAAAGCACTGTGGTTTGCATGTGGTACTAAAAGCAACCTTTAAACATCTCCATTAACCGTGCTGTAATGACATTACCCACAACATTAAGTGAGCTGTAATTACTTTACCCACAATAGAAACACTTTAGGAACCCGTTTACGAGCCGCAATTTCGTGTCAGTAACAGACATTGTAGTTAATTAATTTTATTACCACGCTCCTAATAGGGCAATGAAAACAAATTTACTTCAAATAAAAAGATTATTAAATCGGGTTTCGTGGAGTTATACATTTATTGGAGTAGTAAACCTTACAACGGCTGTTTATAGATTCCTTCTGGCAGTGGAGGTTAATAAGGCTTTTTGCAAACCTCCATCTGGTATGGGAAACCGCCTCAACTGGTAGTATTTTTACTACGCGACCATATTATAATTTAAAATCCTATAGAATGTATTCCATTCAAGTAAAGTGTGCATTATTATATATTTTCTTGTTCTGAAATGTACAGAGAACACTGCTATGTAGACGGAATATTTTTGAAAATGTTTCTCCGTTTAGGTTTTAAGTTCCAAACGGGAAAAAGTGTCTTGTAAATAAAAGTTTCAACAGGTTGTTGATAAATCCAAAATATAGAAATGTACCGAAAAAGGTTCTATACATTAAACTATAAAAACAATTAACTTTTGGGGAAAATTGTATAAGTGCGCAATTTAGAAAGCAAATACGAGAATATATTCAAAAATTTTAAGGAATTTTAAAATATGAAATTAGATTTTGAAAAATGTATGGTATTCTAGAGGAAAAATGTCTTAAAAAAATAAAATTTTTAATTTTTGGGTTTGTGTAAACATTTTTTTTTTCTACAGAAGAGAGTATGGCTCTGTTTTCACTCGAATCTGTATTTGCGTTTTTCTTTCTACTTATTATGTTCTTTATTTCTTTTTGAATAGTCAAATTAATTTTGAGGTTAAAGTTGTACATATGTATAATCCAAATGTTTGCTATAAATAGGTTAGCAAATGAACTGATTGTCCTAACGAAATAAAGGGAAATAAATCAATCAATCTCTATTAATTGTTGTTGTGGGAAATTAATTGTTCTATGCAGATCTCCATATTTTATATTTTTACATTAATAACTTGTACATAAACTTATTACACCAATACACAAAATTATGTTTTTGCAAATAAGTATTTATATACAATTTACATTGAAACTTAATTTTGATGCAATCGTTGTACTAAAGGGCTGAACTTATAACAAGCTTCACTATACATTTCACTATATTATGATTCGGTTATATTATATTATGATACTAATCCTTACTTGAGGTATATTCTTACCTTGCCTCTACTGCAGTTTCGGGTTATTCACTCATACTCATTGAAATTAAAAAAACACAATTATATATACACTAGTGGACCTGGCAATGCTTCGGTATTGCTTGATTTAATTTTAAGAGTAGTTACTTCATCTCTTTGACTTAAGTAATCGAATTACAAATGTGTGTGTGTTTTTTTTTTTTTATATATCAACTAAGAATAATATAAAATCATTTTAGATTTATAGCTTGTAGGAAGTTATTTAAATTTAAATTTATTGTATAGGGGGACCCACTCAAATACACATAAAAAAATTCATCAAAACTTAAAAATATAAAGGTGATAGTTTTTACATCTCTATTTTATATAACCTTTATATTTTGCGTAAGTTTTCCTCAATTAGTCTCTATCTGAAGCTACTTATATTATTATGAAAATATACATTTACATAATATTGAACACTACCGGAGTTAAATTATCAACAGAAGTGCAACTGTGCGGTATTTTACGTGGAATACAACTCAAAGAGCTTGCAGTTAATTACATATTATTTTGATCCTCCGCATCGAAATATACAAACGAATCTCTAGAGAGTAACTCGAGTTGGGTTTACTATAAAATTTAATCCCATAGGAAAGCGATGTCTTATCTAAATCATGCAATTAGGAAGCATATTATTACGAAAACACAGTAAAGCTTAAGCTCTTTAACAAAACTGTTTCATGTTCTACTAAGACCAGTAGTTAGCAGTACAGAGAACTTACTGCATATCCTTCATTGAAATATACGTGTATTTATTGTTGTTAGATCGATATTGCGGCATGTTAATACACTTATATTGCATGCCACTGAAGCAAATGAAAACATATCACATTATATTTTCACTGAAATGATGATTGTTTAGAACAGAGGAACTTGGATCGGGGTAGGGTGGTCCTAAACCCTGACACATGCGCAGTAGTGCCAGATTTTTGACAATTTTTATAATTTAATAAACCTAACCTAAAAACGTTGTTAATTGTTTACAAAAATAACAGATTCTAAATTTGCGAAGTAGGTTTTTCTGTGGTAACAAAATGTAAATGATTTCAAAAAATGTGTTTTAGTTCAGTATATGCCTAACCTAAAACAATGTTAAGCTTGCGATCCAAATCGTTTTATTTATAATATCTAGAGACCGATATTTGAATTATAATACAGTAAATCTTATTCGTAGATTTTTACTTGTGTTTGATTTATTTTGTTAACCTAACCTAAAAAGGCTTTGGTCGTGAAGAATGATACACCGATTCTAAATTTGCTAAATTGGGTGCTACGGTAATGAATGTAAATTTAACGCATTCAACAAACATGTGTTGCTAAGCTTTTGATCTAAATCAGCTGTTTTGTCTGTTTTAGGACTGGGAGTGAACGCACTGTCGAAGATATACAAACGTTCAGTAGACTGTGACTGTTCGGCACGGAAAACACTGAGACGACCAAGGAGAAAACTGAAACAGTCCACGCATAACACAGTTCACACATTTCTTCTTTGTTGTGCAGATTTCTTTGTTCAGATAAACTGCGCAGTTGAATGGTCATGAGTGTGTCTCTTAAAAGTTTACTTGCAGGTTCCTGGACTTATCTTTATTGACGGCAAAGGAAACGATTTAGTTTGGTCGATTAGCTGCCTTATTGCAAACGAGGAACTTTTTACCAGGTCTATGCGGTCAAATTTTATAGGTTTGAAAAATAAATAAAATAGTAGCAGTCATAAAATAGTAACAGTTATAAAATAGTAGCAGTCATAAAATAGTAGCAGTCATAAAATAGTAGCAGTCATAAAATAGTAACAATCATAAAATAGTAGCAATCATAAAATATTAGCAGTCATAAAATAGTAACATTCATAAAATAGTAGCACTCATAAAATAGTAGCACTCATAAAATAGTAGCACTCATAAAATAGTAGCACTCATAAAATAGTAGCAGTCATAAAATATTAGCTGTCATAAAATAGTAACAGTCTTAAAATAGTAACAGTCATAAAATAGTAGCAGTCATAAAATAGTAGCAACCATAAAATAGTAGCACTCATAAAATAGTAGCACTCATAAAATAGTAGCACTCATAAAATAGTAGCACTCATAAAATAGTAGCAGTCATAAAATAGTAGCAGTCATAAAATATTAACAGTCATAAAATAGTAACACTCATAAAATAGTAACAGTCATAAAATAGTAACAGTCATAAAATAGTAGCAGTCATAAAATAGTCTAATCTGACGCAGACATTTGTTTGAGTTATATGTTTTGTAAGATTGTTTTAGGTGTTTCTTTTTTGTTTTTATTATTTTACTTTTTTTATAATTGAAGATATTCTGCCTCGTATGTAAGAATTTAATTACTTCAGAGATACATGTGGAAATAAAACACGGGCAATTCATTATCCAACCGCATTTAAATAAGGAAGCGACTTGCCACTACACTGCACTTTTATATTGCAGCCTGCATTAAAATGGATGAGGTTTGTTTTAATTTCATGAATTTCTTTACGTCTAGAGCTGTTTCCGTTTGTTACGAAGCAACGTAATGTTTCCACTGGGTGCATTCATTAACCAAACAAATCTGTTTACAATTTAAATGTATTTGTTAAATTTAACTAAACCTCCGATTAAATAGTGGCCTATATTGGAAGTGGGGGAGGGGGGTGTAGCCGAGGTTTCATAAATATGTTATCCGTAATTATATATATGTTTCTATATGTGGGGTAAACAGTGATAGTTGTTCTGTAAACTATGGGGTGGTTCATGGAAGTACTCTGGGGCCGCTTTTGTTCTTGATTTATATAAACAATTTGAACAAATTAAATATTGAGGGCAAATTCTTTCTTTTTGCTGATGATACGGCTATATTATTTGAAGGGGAAACTTGGGAAGAAGTACAGGAAAAGGCATTGAGGGGTTTGGCTTCCGTAAAAAAGTGGTTTGACCAAAACGTGTTAACTCTTAATGTTTCTAAAACTAAATTTCTGCCGATTTCACTGAGAGCTTGCACTGATCTAAATCTAAATTCTTTAAAACTACATTCTTGTGGTGATTATCTAAACAAGGTATGTTTGTGCGAACATATTGAAAGCACTGATTGTTATAAGTATCTTGGAGTAATGTTTGATAAACGGATGAAATGGACTGAACATGTCAAATATGTAAAGCAAAAAACACGCAAACTAATCTATGTTTTTAAACATCTTAGTGAAATCCTAAATGTTCAAGAGCTGAAACTATCTTATTATGCATATTGTCAATCATTATTTATGGGGGGAATAATAGCCTGGGGGGGTGCCTTTAAAACAATTCTTGAACCTCTTAACATAATTCAAAAATCTATACTTAAAGCTGCATTGCGTAAAGGCCGTTGTTTTTCTACTGAGACACTTTTTGACGAATTTAAGGTTATGAATCTTAGACAAATTTATGTCAAAACTCTTGCAATTTATATTTTTAAAAACTACCGAGTTATTTTCGAAATTACCGATCATCAACGTTTGACACGCAGCTCAAAGTCTCTTGGAATTTTAAATAAAAAATTAAGTAAGACTTTCTCGGTCACGAATTCACATTACATAGCTCATGTTTTATATAGGAATCTACCTGACCACTTACGTATGTTTAATAACTTTAAACTTCAGACATTTAAGAAACATATTACAAATTGGCTTCTGGAATTGGGAAGGGACGGTACTGAGAATGTCATTGTATCCATCTACAGGTAGCATATATATTTACCCTTATTTATTGTACTACCTTATCTCTCTCGCTATTATTGATTCTCGTGTGTTGAAGCAGTAACTATTTGTTGACCCGGGTTGTTTTGGTCTGATATGGACTTGGATTCCTCCGTTTGGCACTTCCCACTCTACTCTACCTCTATTGTTTTTATATTATAAAACTTTAATATAGATCAATAAATATATTATGTCTTCCTTGTTGGATTTTTAGATGCGACTCGTGCCTACGCACAGGCTAAGCCTATGTGGGCACAATTTCCGTGATATTATTATAAATTTTTTCTGTATTATATTTAAGGAAATATAAATAAATTGAATTGAATTGAATTGAATTGAATTGAATATACAAACCGATTTCTCTCCCCTTCGCGTTTGACTAATGTGTATTTTAATACTAAAGCCAACCAATATGTCGCTGGAAACAGTCACATGATACAGAACATAAACTGAAGCTTCGTAAAGTGTGTTTTGTAAATGTGACTGTTTTTTTTTTTTCTTTTTTACAAATTGCATACAACATCGATGTTCGGTCACCTAGCAGTCAATAGGAAGACTATTAGCTACTGCGTGCGCAGTTTTATGGCGATTTGTTTACGATTAGTATAATGGTAGACACTGAAGGTGTTCGAAATACAGAAGACAGCTGGGCGAACAGCAAAGAGAACAGCATCATATACAGCGCACGGCTCGTTCAGACATTGTAGGAGAAAATAATATATCAACTTGAAATTGAAGTGATACACCCTTCAAACCATTAGATTGTGCCTGCAAAATTTTATCCAATCCTGTCTTGTAGTTCCAGAAAAAAAGAAAATTTACAAAATTTTTACGAAAGCCGGGGAAAAGGGCAGCACCCAATAAACTAGGAGACACCCCACTACACTTCCCAACCCCACATCAGACTTCAGCATCTAATTCTACTTCACTTCGCTCGCAGCTAGATGGGTTAAATAAGCCATTTTCGATAACAAAACCCTAAACAATTTTCTGTAGCAAAGTTTCTTAAATTCTGTTTGAGGTTTAATGGTATTTTATTAAAATGTATGGTTTATAAAAATCTAAAATGTTTACATTTGGAGTCCACTAACAGCGCAACATGTGTGATATATCAATTGCTAGATACTTATCGTTCAGCTGAGTACTTAAAGATGGCCGCCATTTAAAGCTATGTACTCAGGGTATCCCACGAGGAAAGATAAAGCTTTTAGAAGGAGATTCTACTAGTAAAAATAAGAAAAATCCAATAAACATAGATCCAGGCTTGCTTAGGTTTCGATTTATCCACCAATTGTTTTTACTAAACACTTAATATCTTTGGAAATATAAAAGATATTGACCTCAAATTTAGTGTACATATTTGTTACCTAAACTTTGACCCTTGTACAACAATCTAGGACGTTATTTTGTATACTTTAAAATGGCGGTCATTTAAAATGATTAATGTCAAATATCTCTAAAACCTTTATCTTAAAGGTTCCCCCGTAGCTCAAAAGATAACCGCGTTATTGGCTAAACACTGAACTTCTTGGTATTGTCTATAACAGAGCAATGACTCTGTACAGAAAGAAATTATTTTACGATTCAAACTTATATCACAAATTTTATATGACTTAAAATACTATTTACGCCATTCTTACTGATTTAAATCGAAGTTGTAATTTTGAAGATGAAAACTCAAATATACGTTGTAGGCCTACCTATAACATCAAAGTTTTATTTCCTACAGTCTTTTATTTGTTCTGCCTTGTTTGCCAAATAAATATACTGTATAGGGGATACAAGGTATAAAGCCCAAGAAATAGGATTCAATTATTTTCCGGAGTCAAAGTAATCCCTGCAAATACAGCTCAGAAACAATACAGGTTTGAACAGAGATGTCTCGTTATTTAATGTAGTATTAAGTGTCGAGAAAAGGTAAACGAGGAATTACCAACTTCGTAAACACATAAATGTGTTTTTTATTTATTGGAAATGATAGATATATTTCATCTTTTTTTATCATAAATAGGATAAATAATCTACGAATACTGGATTGATACAATTATATATGGAATGTTTATTAAAACTCACAATGCGCATCCACTCCCATGCTTTCTGATGCCAATTTATGTATAAATCAAATTTAAATGTCTGTCTATGATTTCAAAATATAAGATTTTTCCTGAGATTATACGGTTATTTGCACATTCAAAAAAAAACCTAAACACACATTTATAATTTTTTTGCCTGTCTGTCTGTTTCTTTGGCCGGGCTAGACTCCGGAATGGTTGATCCGATTTTGACGAAACTTTTATACACATTTATAGAGGACTTTTCAGACAATTTTGTGGGCAAATGTTGGGGATATTGCGTGTCTATTTCGATCTAGGCCTTGTCTTACAATGTGTACAGGTCACAGCTACCCCCACCACCCAACTTATATCCAAGTGCCTCTGTCCTAATCAATAGCCATTACCGTAAAAATTATTATTAAAAATTAGTTTAAAAATGTAAAAATTATGAACAAAATTAGGGATTTTGTGTATTGAATTGGCATAACCAAATGTCACCGCAGGGGTTGGGCAAACGAAGCGAGCAAGTTCACAGCCCCTAGTATATACTATGCAACCATATTTTAGGCTGAGGTGCAAACAAATTCTACTAATATATTTCGTTTACTATTCACTGACTTCGTCATTTGACCAAATTCATAAATAGTTCTTTAAAACCCTAAAATATAAAAAAATAACAAACTTAATTTTGGAAATTCGCACAACTCTGGTCAGCAGTTCAACTGTTTGATGGAATTATTTTATATTAAATGTTATGATAATCACTGATACAATCCACGATCCAATAAAAGCCAATGCCGCCTCATTGGACCAGTGTGTTTCGATAAATATTAAAAGTAAACATGTGTGAATTTGTAATGTTGCCTTTGTTTTGAAAGTGTAATTAAGAGATTTATGTTTTATAATTATATTTTATGTAAACCATAGATTAGTCTGAGTCTTGTTCTTACTGTATATATTTAAGTTGTTAGTTTTCCTTGTCAGAACTTGAGTCTAAGTTAGAAAGAAGGGTATTAAAACACAGTGTTATCGTTTCTCAGTGTATTGTGTGTCCACGAGGGTTGATAAAATCATGTCCTTAGAAGTAATGTACAGAAACATGGTAAATAACAAAAGTGCTTGATGTAAAATATTCTAAGCATAGTAGATTAAATTATTATCCAAGGCGACAGAAACCACTTTATGAGATTAAACTCGGTTGTTACAAGCTTTCTAGCGAATTTCCATTGGAAATAAATGAGATTGCAGAGAGTCTTATGCTGAGACCTCAGTTCGGTAGGGGTCAATGAGCACCGTTCATGCGTTCATCCAGAGTTTCATTAAACATTTTATATATGAATGTATATAAGTGTTCGCACTAAAACGGCCGCAGGTTACATCCCCTTCTTATCCGAATTCGGTACGCAAGTTGGTTTTCTAAATCTCTCGAACAATTTTGTTGGCCAAAAAATCCAACAAACAGAAGCACGTTTTTTGACTTTTAGTAATAAAGTGAAACGTTTTTAATGTTTTATCGTTTTTGTATACTATACGAACCCCACCTATGAATACAGGTAAACATACTGTGACTAAATACGTTAGGTTGGAACCTTTTAGGTATTTTTTTAATTATTATTTTTGCACTTCTGTTGCTATTCTAGGCTAACCTATGGCACCAGAAATGAAAAAATAATAATAAATAAAATACCTAAAAGGTTCTAACCTAACCTATTTAGTCATAGTATGTTTACCTGTATTCAACATTTAACAGTAGAGTGTAAAACAACGTCGTTGTCTGCAAAAATATTAAGCTAGGGTCGAATAGTAAAGTTAAGCCGGCGTCGGACAAGCAGTGACGCAGTGAACACAATTATAGGTGGGTCCATATAATACACAAGTACTATATTATGGCCATCTGTACTTTTGTACTTTTGTAGGCCATCTGGTTCCTCCCAATTGATAAAAAAGTAAAATAGAGTACTAATACCAGGTTAAAATCAACGTAGGCCGACTGGTGGGATGCAAACGCACGAAGGGAATTTGTCTGATGCAAGCGAAACTAAGCAGCCCTTAAGGGGGCGCTTCCCTGCCCGCCATATTGAATCTTATTCCCATAAGAGCAATGCTACAGAATAAGTCATTTTTTTCCGTTAATTCGTTTAATAAATTTAAAAATTTGGTTTCATTTTGAAGTACTGTCATATGCGGATGTTGATTGCCGAATACATTTTCAGAAACCGTTTCATTGTTTTCATAAACGTATGATATAAATAGTAAAAAATAGTAAACTTTATACATTTTTTACTCAGTTGCAAAAAGATATGTTGCAAAAATCCTTAGCAATCAACACCCACAATCTATTTTACTTTAAGAAAAAAATACAGCTTTCGTTTTTTAACAAAAACAGTACAAAAATATGCTTAATAGTGAAGGTATGTTTTGGTTATTTAACATTGAAATTGGTACCCAATATCGTAGTTTTGAATGTGGAGAGCCGAGCCTTAATTCGAGGCCGCAAGGTTTAGGTTGCAAACGTTCAAAAAGAGTTTTTGTCGCTACGAGCGAAAACTGGGGCTAAAGGCTGAGATGCAAACAAATTCTACTAATAATTTCATTCACGGAGGCAGCTATTCAACGTCTTTGTAAATAGATCAAATACCCAAATAGTTGGTTGAAACACTAAAACGTATAAAGTATTAT
>JAGFPH010006982.1:32451-45372 GCA_018207615.1 Philaenus spumarius | reverse complement strand
TCCATAACGGATGAATCCAGTACTGAAATAGGTCTCGATAATGGAGGCATTCCAAAACTCGTCGACAAACTTTAGTCAAAGTGTTACGTTAGGATTGGCGGAAAATTGTAATCAAACATATTTCATGGATCCTAGGAGATATAATTTGTAACTTGTATTTCGTAGTTCAGCTCATTTCCTCACACAAGCTAACCCTTCATAAAATGTATTTGCCACTTGTGCTAAGGGCTGCAGTTATACAATAAAGGCACAGATAAAAGATGTTGGCAATATCTAAAAGATTTCCAACAATTTCGTATGCGTTTGGTATTGTGTCTGCTAATGGCGTAATACGTTGTTTCTTCTGCGACATCATTTTGGTCACCCCTTGTCGTAAGGGTTGGCCGTATGAAAAACTGTTTCATAAAAGTTTAAGATAATACTTAGAAGGTTTACTATAACTTCGAACGAATTTGATTTTACATCTTCCAAAGAAGTAATGCACTTTTCTTACCTATACTCTATTTGTTCCACACCTTGGCCTAAGAGTTGCGGTTTAAAAGCCCCTTCAAAAACCATTTACTACTCCTGGAAGAATAACAACTTATTAACGAATTTGGGTTATTAACAACTTAGTCGGGTTTCTAAAGTCGCTCGGACTAGTTTGTTAGCCTAAAAAAGCAAATTACCGGAAGCACACTTTTTTTCCGAAAGTAACTTTTTTTAGATTTTTTGTCCTAGAATGAAACGTTTTTCAGCAAATTTTGTTTTTTTTACACGACCTTATAGCACGTCCGGATCCCCCACAATCTATCGTACCCGGTTCAAATCCACTGGGTGATTTTACCTCGGGGGCAACCTCTGATCCGAGGCCGCAAGTTCGAGGTGCAAACTCCCGAGTTTTCCACTGCGAGCGGAACGAAGCAGGGCGTAAACCGGGGCTGTAGGTGGAAACCGATTCAACTAATGCATTCGTACAAGCAGGCAGCTATTCAGCACCATCGTGAGTAGACTAATTTCCCAAATAGTTGGTTAACGCTAAAAGATACAGCTACGTGATCAAATTATTTTAGCTATAGCGTTACTTAACGAATTCCCTCTTAAAGAAAATGTACCAAACATTAGTGGTAATAGAAAATAAATTAATAACAAGTAACACATAAAAAATCCCGCAATGTTTATCCTTGGTTGGGGGGAGGGGGGTCTTCTACCCATGATATGAAATTTTTCAGGATAGGAATGCCAGAACGACCACTGGCAAGGAGATTAACCCTGCAAAAAACTGACCCTAAAAATCTCAGTTTATCTACTTTTCACAACAACAAAAAAGCAGTCGCGGGACTGCCGAGAGAAGTGAAAACTGTAATGAATATAAATCGTTGATCATATTGGTTTAATCCGGGGAATTTGATTATTCTAACACTACCAAGTAAACTATTTTAAAACAATTTACAAAATAAGGAAGCACAGTGTCCATTTCAGAGGTATTACAAAGTAAACTATTTGAACACAATTTACAAAATAAGGAAGCGCAAGGTCCATTTCAGACGTATTACCAAGTAAACAATTTTATCACAATTTACAAAATGAGGAAGCACAATGTCCACTTCAGAGGTACTACCAAGTAAACTATTTTAACACAATTTACAAAATGAGGAAGCACAATGTCCATTTCAGAGGTATTATCAAGTTTTCGCTTCAAAAACAAAAACTCCCCTGTATGTAAGCAACATAATTACATACAAAACACAATTAAATACATTAAACATTTATTTACATTTTAACAATATATATCATTCGTACGAAAAATAACGTAATTTATTTAGATTGTACAATCTACTAACAAAAAGTATTTTTCCAACGAAAAAATGTAGTCGTAATTGTAAACTATATATGATTAATGATATAACATATATCAAATCCGTAGCCAGGGGAGGGGAGGTTAGGGAGTCAACCCCCTCCCCTCCGAAACACAAAATTTAGTAGTAAAAATTAATACTAGGTTTAAAAAGTGCAAATTAAATTATAAAATAGACAACACAAAAGAGGATCCAACAACATATTTTACTAATTTGTGGTTTAAACTCACCGCCAGCAATCCTTTTTTGAAGTAATCCTTCTACCTTATAAAATAGAAGGATTACTTCAAAAAAGGATTGCTGGCGGTGAGTTTAAACCACAAATTAGTCATTTAAGCATATCCGGTGCTCTAGATTACTTATTGTAACATATTTTACATCAACGTGCATTGCATGCATACTTATATTTAGATTTACTTGATTAAACTACAACGTACAATACACATGGATGCAGTAGGTTTACAGTCTTACTCTCTTGTGAGCTTGATCTTTTCTAAAATAAAAAACTATGAAGATTCAACAAAAATACTTTACTCTAACACACTAACACAACACGCAATGCATTGTGTATTGAAAATACTCTCTACATGGTTGTTGGCGTGCGATGTACGCAATGCATTGTGTATTCAAAATACTCTCTATATGGGAGTTGGCGTGTGAAACACGCAATGCATTGTGTATTGAAAATACTCAATATATGGGGGTTGGCGTGTGAAACACGCAATGCATTGTGTATTGAAAATACTCTCTATATAGGGGTTGGCGTGCAATGCACTGTGCGTCGGCCGCTTCTCATAGTGTTTAGTGTCAAGCTCACATGTCCGTCCTTAGCAGTGTAAGGCTAACAACAAACGAGACACCGGTGAACGGGACACTTTCCGGTGTCCCAGCTTCTCGCAGGGAGAGACACCGTAGAGCCACAGAATATGGTAGCGCGCTACTCAGTGTCTCATCTGTTGACACACATTTAATTGATAGTACATTTAGTGTCCCGTACACCGGTGTCTCGTCTGTTGTTAGCCTAAGTGTTAAAAGGGTTTAAATTCAAATCCCAGATCGTGACCTGACCCCCGCCCTCCTCCACGAAAAGTTTTCCGGCTAAGGCGTTGTTTTAACCTGCACTGTTTTGACTGCATATATTGGAATCATTTCAAAACAAAGAATGAATTAGGCTACCAAAATCCATTAGGTATATAATATGTGACAGGTTTATTTAATTTCTAACTCTAACGGTCAGCCAATACAACCCGAAGCTGCTGGTAACAACCAATTAGTGTAAAACAACAACACTAATTAATTGGTTTCTCCTGAACAACAAGAGTCCGCTTTTAATGAACATTATTTTAGTTCATTAACAATTTAATTGGATAGAGCTTGACGTTTAATTACTATTGTGATTTCCGTTGTTACTTAAACATGATAAATTAATATAATTATTCGTCATGTCGGCCTACTCCTTCACGAGATTAGTAGGCTGAATGAAAATGGTTGGCATAGTTTACCTGAGGCATAGTCTGTAAATTATATCGTTGAAATAAAAACATGTCATACGATTATATAAATAGCGTTAAGTAAGTTTCAAATTATTCTAAACTAATACAGTAAATATAAAACTAAACAATGTGTATATTCAAAAACCTGATCAAGGTTTCATCAGTTCAGAATATGAAGAGTGTTTTCTTGCAAAAAAAACCACGAGGCATATTGCTGGCCTAAAAACACAAAGTTGTAAAACTTCTTTCAAGAAGCTCGTAATACTTACACTTACGGGTTGTAATGACTCCGTCCGTACGTGAGTAACAATATATTATAACAGCTGATTTCATATTTTATCTTTAGTACCAGGAGACCGAGCTAAAGCTCGATTATAAGCAGGGCTATGATTTCAATAACTATTATTGCAAATTTCCGTGAACATCGTTTAGGTTAGGCCTATAACATTAAACAACTAAATAAAGGGTATGTTTATTTAGCAGAAGTGTTCGTTGCCATGGTAACTATAAATAGATACAACATTTAGGCTTACCTCTAATAAAATTACAGTTTAAAAGAAAGCAGATGATTATTGTAATGGCATTGAAAACATTTGCATCAGCTGTGCTTTGTATTGTTTAAAATGGACAAATTTCACTTTTTAATTTAATAAAAAGACGTAGAAGACGAATTTTCCCAGACTGGTGACCATTTCCAATCGATTTCTCGTGGCCAAAAGCCCCATTTAAAATCAAAAAATTAAAAATCCTTAGACGGAGATTCCAGATCCATTTAGCAGACAAACAATTATCTCTCGCTTTAGAAGATAAGATTTTGACATGAAGGGTGATTCAGAACTATGCGGCAATCTCTCAGAAGCTCATTCTACAGCTAAAAATAAGAAACCAAGTTCAAATAATAGCCCCGAAAACGCGATCCGTTTTCCAGATATCCCCCATTTTCTTTTTGTACAAAATAATTCATAACTACAGAAATGTTTGACTGATTGAGTTCAAACTTGGCATGCGGTTTAACCTAACAATGATGTATCTCAAGAAAAATAATTCGACCACGCAGCTGAACCGCTGACGTGAGTTGAGCAAATTTCCAAAATTAAGTTTGTAGGGTTTCAACCAACAGTTTGGGAAATAGGTCTACTCACGACGGTGCTGAATAGGTGCAAAATGGTTCACACGCCATTCCGAATATTGGGAGTATCTTCAACACACAAAACATTGTGTGCTTTGCACACCAACCCCACTATTTTGAGTATTTTCAATACACAACGCATTGCTTGCTTCGTACGCTAACCCCACGGTAGAATCCACCACATGGCTTTGAACGTGGTACTTATATGGTATTTTACGTTTTGATCGATTTTGGGGGAATCAAGCGAGCTATAAGATCGCGTAAAAAAACAAATGTGCAGAATAACACCCTACATTTATATTTGTAGAACAAACTCTCAAAAAAAATAATTATCGTAGGAAAAATCTCAAAAAGTTGTTACTTCCTGTAAAAAACGTGCTTCCGGTTGTTGATTTTTTTGGCTAACGAACTCGTCCGAGCGACGGTGACAACCAACATGTGTACCAAATTTGAACCAAATCGGACTTAAAATGCGGCCGCTAGAGTGCGAACACATATATACATATATATGTATGATTTTTAAATGACACCCCAAAACGTGTTCTGGGGACCATCATCGGTGCTCATTTGCTACTCCCGACCTTGGGTCTTAACATAAGGGCCACTGCAATAGCTCATTTTTCCTATGGAAATTCGCTAATAATCGGTTAAATCCAATCATGCGTTTCAAAATGGTGGCTGTTTGATCATTTCAAACCTACATAACTCAAAAACCATACATTTTAACAAAATATTTCAAGATACGTTTTTTGTAGCCCTTTTGATTCTCTATCGGACGGCCTTACAGTCAAAACAATCAGATGAAGGATTTCTTTAACTTTTATGTTATCTTTAGTTGCAAGTTTACTTGTGCAATTTTTAAGTAAAATAACTAACCGTAAATGTTTTTATCGGCATCAGATATTTCTCCAAAAATTTCAAATTCAAACGAGTGCAGATTTCACGCCATGCAGCACTAGTTTCTGTTTTTGATTTATAAATTTCAAGAGTTTTATCCCACAGAACAGGTCTTTCTTCGATTGGTGTTATAAAAACATCAACATCAAGAACTTCAGAAAGTGACTTTTGATGCACTTATTAAACACTTTTAGCACACAAGAAGAAAGAAGCAAGTGCTGGGGTTTGGTTAAGTAACTTTACGCATGCGTAACAGCCAAGTCAAGCTGAGTCGAGTCGACCTGTCTGAACATGCTCAATGCAGGCAATAGTAATCAACGCGTCGTGGACGGCGCGGCGTCGTGTCGTGGTTTGAATAACGCCGTGATGTTCACGGCCGCCTGGCACGGCGCAAAGGCGTGAACGATTTGTGTGAAGAGATTAATTAATTTACATAGTAATCAAAGTTCACAACGCCGTGCCGTCCACGGCGCACGGCGAGAAGTCGTATCGTGTGAAAGAGGCCTTAGTGAACTATTCATGCAACTATCTTTTGCCTGCGACCCACTGTTTCGATTTTAATCTTTCAAGTATTTTAATAGCTATTAAAATAAAGTTCACAATCACAAATTTTAGGTACAATCTGTATGGAGTTAGGAGTCTTTATGGGGTTATAAATCTGGGACTAAGAATAATTATTTTATATTTTTGAGTCCATTTAAAAACGTGGTATATTAAAATTGTTTTCATAATATGCACTCAAAATAATTAGAGGCGTTTTCAAGACCAAAAATATAAGTGCAAACATTGATCGTAGATCGTTTAATAGAATATACAAGTATATATATTTTTTACTCCACATACAAAAGTATAGACTGTTGTCTCTAAACGTGTTTGATGTGTTAAAATCGTAAACAAAATTGAAGGGTGTCGTAACACAATCTGATAAGCAATCTGACCGCAACAACATTTATCTAGACCAGACGAAAAAAAGAGTTACCGGTAATACTAAATATATGAATGGTAAATTAATAACAAACTCCATGCGTCTCTTCCGAACAGAAACCAATATCCCTAGCTAACACATTGGTTATAACTGGAAATCAAATTGAAGAGTTATGTCAGCCACGTGCAGCCGCAGTTATTTTTCAATATTCATCATTTCGTTTCGAACATTTATGAAATTACCTTCGGCAAATAATAAACAACATTTACAAAACCTCACATACTAGAGAACATTTACAAATATTTGAATAACTCGTCCTGTTTACAATTTTTTGTTCGGACATTTGCCATCGTTTGTGTATAAAGAAATAATTCGATATCGCGACCGAACCAAGGCCGTAGAAGGGGGGGGGGGAGGCACCCCCGAAATCTCAAAATAGTAGTAAACATTAATACTAGGTTTAAAAAGTGTAAATTACATTGTAAAATGGACAACACAACAGAGGATCCGGCAACATTGTTTTATCATTGTGCATTGCATGCATACTGATATTTAGATTTACTTGATTAAACTACAACGTACAATACACATGGATGCAGTATGTTAAAGCCTTAAGGCCGGGCCACACCGGCATCCATCCATCCAATGGACGGACGTCCAGCCTTGGAAGTCCGCGGAGTGCTACCTTCAAACCAAAAACGTCCATCCGAGGTGTATGTGGCAGGTTTTCTTTCTCTTGTGTGTATGTTTCATTTATTTTACCAGCCTGAACGCATGTGCAGAACGAAACGTCCGCTCGGATGTTTTGAAAAATCGCCTGGCCAGCGATTCCGAAACATCCATCCATTGGACGTTTGTTCCGTCCAGCGGATGGATGGATGTCAGTGTGTGTTGTCCCATTGAGAAAGCAGGCGAGCGATCTTTTTCGGACATCGAACCAATCCGTCCACTGGATGGATGGATGCCCGGTGTGGCCCGGCCTTTACTCTCTTGTGAGCTTGATCTGATCTATTAAATAAGAAAACTACGAAGGTTCAACAAAAATACTTTCCTCTAACAAAACACGCAATGCATTGTGTATTGAAAGTACTCAAAATACGAAATGTGTTGGCGTGCGAAGTACGAAATGCTCTGTGTATTGAATATACTCCCAATATGGGGTTGGCAATGCACTGTGCGTCGGCCGCTTCTCATAGTGTTCAGTGTCAAGCTCACATGTGCGTCCTTGGCAGTGAACGTGTTAAAAGGGTTTAAATGCAAATCCCCGGCCCTGACTTGAACCCCCCCTTCCCGAAAAGTTTTCCAGGCTATGGCCTTGGACTGAACCGCTATGAGTTGAGCGAATTTCCATAATTACGTTTAGAATATATGTTTTAGGGTTTCAACCAACTATTTGGGAAATTAGTCCACTCACGAAAGCGCTGAATAGCTGAATGCGTGTACGTTATGTATTAGTAGAATTTGTTTGCGCCTCTGTCTGGGGCACCGTCTCAAGCGCTGCTTCGTTCGGCCTCGTTTATGCACTAGCAGTCGACCGCTGACAATTTTGTCAAGCGGTTGACCGCGGCGGCTACCCGCTCGTTTTTTAAACACTGTGGTGGGGGAGCCAGTGCTGCCAACTGTTCTCCAGTCATGTCAGTCTGAAAAAGTGTTATAAAAAATGTAATCAAACACCGGGTAGGTTGGCAGCACTGACATGGCGGGTGTGGTGAGCCGCTGTGCATAAACGCTCCCATTTAAGCCAATGCATTTTGAAACCGCAAAAAACTGCGGTTTGTAAGTGCACCGCTCTGTTTCTGTGAACCGCTGCGGCTCGCCGCTCCGCGTCTTGTTGCATAAACGTGCCCATTTAACTCAATGCACTTATAAAAGTAGCGCGGCGCGCCGCTGCGGTCGACCGCTAGTGCATAAACAGGTGTGCGGTCGACCGCTAGTGCTAACGTACACGCATTCAGCTATTCAGCGTACTTTAGGTTTCGATTGATTTTGATAGAACCAGACGGGCAATAGCTAATAAGATCGAGTAAAAAACTAAATGTGCAGAATTATATTATTTTTTTTACCCATCAACGTTTCATTATTGCACAAAAATTAAAAAAAGTTTAGTTTAGGTCGAAAAACGTTCACCCCGGTTGTTGGAAATTTTTGTATCTAATGAACTCGTCCGAGAGATTTAGAAAAACAAAGTGTATAACAAATTTGAACCAAATCGGACGTAAAAGTATGAACACATAATATACATATGCAGAGTGTTCATAAAGTCCTTTTGACCCCACTCGTTATTTTTCTTACTGAAAATAAGTTAACAAAACTTTGCATATACCTTGTGTTGCATAACAGGACAAATTTTTTGACGTATCCGTCCCCCTATGATTTTGGGGACATAGAGGGGCAAGGTGGGCATAATTTCAAATATAAAGGTAGGTCATGTAATATACCATTGAAAAGCTTATTAAAAGAAAAACACAAAGGCGCAAATTAGAGCTTAATATCTTGATAATGGGCAATCAAAGTTCTGGAAAATAACATACAACTTAGACCTACTTATTTCTAATATTAACAAATTAAAAACCGCTTAGATGCTATGAAAACAATATCATTTTACAGAACTTTGATTGTCCATTACTTTGAAACGAAGCAAGATACTGTTCTAAGCTCTAGTTTTTGGCATTCTCTTTTTATTTTAATAAGCTTTTTAATGGTGTGTTACATTACATACCTTCATATTTGAAATTTTGAAAACCCTACCCCCCCCCTCAAGCCCCCAAAATCATAAAGGTTCAGACAGGCCTATGTCAAAAAATGTGTCCTGTTATGCAACACAAGATATATACAAAGTTTTGTTAATATATTTTCAATAACAAAAATAATAAAGGGGGTTAAAGGGACTTTATGAACACTCTGTTTATCTTGTGTTACATAACAGGATACATTTTTTGACATATTTGATCCTCTATGATTTGGGGCTTGAGGGGGGGGGCAGGTGAGTCAACAATTTCTAATGTAAAGGTAGGTCATGCAATACACCATTGGAAAGCTTATTAAAAGTGAAACAGAATGGCGCAAACTAGAGCTTAGTATCTTGTTTAGTTTCAACGTAATGGGCGATCAAAGTTCTGGAAAATTATATTTGTATCATAACATTAAAGCATTAATGCAGGTTTATTAATTGGTTAATATTAGGAATAAGTAAGTTTTAGGTTAAATGTAACAAATTTTAAAAATAGAAGCTGTGAATAAATGTATAAACTAGTTTATTTGAGTTTCTATGTCTACTTGAAAAACTTTGAGGGGGGGAATGTAAATGGAACCGGGAATACAACCCTTGACCTTTGCTCCTGACTTTCTCTACTGTATGCGTAACTGATAAGCACCACTTTTCATGTACTGATAGGATAGCAATACCTCCCTCATTTTGTTCCTGATATTTGTTGTGATAGCACTCAATTTTGCCTTTTTACAAACGAATCGCTCAAATAAAAACAAGGTTGAAATATTTTTTTTACAGACAAGTACGTGCTTTGGTGTTACAATAAAAATATTATTTTCCAGAACTTTGATTGTCCATTACTTTGAAACGGAGTAAGATATTAAGCTCTAATTTATGCCATTGTCTTTCTCTTTTAATAAGCTTTACAATGGTGTATTACATGACCTACCTTTATATTTGAAATTGTTGACCCCCCTTACACCCCTAAGCCCCCCCCCCCCACCACAAAATCATAGAGGGTCAGATATTTAAAAGAAATTGTCCTATTATGCAGCACAAGATATACAGGGTGTATCAGAGCGGGTGGCCGGCTTGTATAGCATTGAAACGAGAATACCAACCCCCACCCCCAAAAATACCCTGTTAACATATTTTCAACAACAAAAATAATAAAGAAGGTAAAGGGACTTTATGAACACTCTGTTTATCTTGTGTTACATAACAGGACACATTTTTTGTCATATTTGAAACTTTATGATTTTGGTGGCTTGAGGGGGTCAACAATTTCAAATGTAAAGGTAGGTCATGTAATACACCGTTGTAAAGCTTATTAAAAAAGAAACAGAATGGCGTAAACTAGAGCTTAGTATCTTGCTTGGTTTCAAAGTAATGGGCAATCAAAGTTCTGGAATATGATATTTTTATCAATCTAGCCATCCCTCTAGTCAACTCCTATAAAAGCGATTGTCCGTCCGTACGTGAGTAAAAATATAATGTAACAGCTGACTTCACCCATCATCTGTACTAAAACAAAACCTAGCGTCGATTATACTTTGGGGTTATGTTTACAACTTCAATCGTTATAATTTCATGTGAAGTTGACTTTTTAAATACGAGTTAAAGAACTACTGTATGCTATAATACGTTTAAAGATTTGCTTTGAGGTTATATCATCAATATATTAATTAATTTATACAAATTTAAAGAAGAAATACCCATTCGTTTAACTTCGGAAATATTCGAACATCTTCGTATAGCATATAAACATACTCGATTAATAATTGCTTCACTACAATATCAATAATGTCTAAATCATTTAATATATCACATGAAATAAAAAGCAATTAAAAGATAATATTTTACCTTTATTTTGATATATAATAATGTATATATAGATACAATTTTAACAAATAGGACTATAGCCCAGTCGGTGTAGGTTACAACTACCAGTAATTTGCAATACGGCTGATTTTTTTTTTATAAGTACATTTAAGTATGTAGATTAATATAAAAAAAAGTTTACCAGTCTATCGATTTCCCAAAGTCGAAAAAAAATCGAAAAACATTTTTTTCGATATTCCTTAAGGGTCTTATATACCATGCGTAAAACAGCAAAAATATGCACTTCGTATTACCGTGTTTCGGACGCCGTTTTTTAACCTCAAAAGTTGTGAAACATCCTAAATTGTTCTTAAAGGCTTTGTGTTTTTGTCTTATATCTCATAATTGAAATAAATCGTAGTCAACTCCTTTTAATCAACAGTTTAACTGAGTAAAAATCGATTATTTTTACGCATGTTTTGGGAGTTTTAAGCAATAATTTCCATATTTTAAGCTAACACGTAAAAAATATAAAGCCTTCTTTATAACTTAAAGTAGTTTCCCAGATTATTAATTTATAAATAGAATCCGAAACACGGTATTACGAATGCATGTTTCAACGATTTTGCGGCTTGAGTCAGGCCTTTTGCATTGAAATCATACTGTACACTCGGGAGTTTTCTTCAAGGTAAAGAAGAGCCTTAATATTTCGAACTGGGATGAAGATAAATAAAAAGTACTACCGTGTAGGGAAATTATTTTTCAATAAAAAAGGTTATGTGTATTTCTTTCTTCCGAGCAATGGTTTGTCTGGAAAAAATCGATAACGCAGGTATGTATTTTGCAGCAGCGCGACTCGGCCGCACGCATAAAGACCTATTTTGCTGCAGCGCGGCCTAGTCCTATTTTTTCGAAATATTAAGGAAACAATTATTTTTTTCGACTTTGGGAAATCGATAGACTGGTAAACTTTTTTTTATTTTAATCTATATACTTTGATGTTCTTATAAAAAATCGTATTGTAAATTACTGGAACTTTTGGTCTAAAATTACACCTACCGACTGGCCACTGCAGTTTTATAACACCTATAATTATACACATTTAACTGTTAAAAATCCCACAGCATAGTTAGGCAGGCCTAAATAAAGTTTTTTTATAACAGTATTTTTATAAAAATTGTGTATTTCTTATGAGTATCTAATTAATCTGCCTATGATTTTTCAAGGGGCTTACTACTATAAATGTAAAACAAAGATTACAGAGAATGGAGCCATTTGATTTACTATCACGAGTGTACTGTTTTTTTGAGATTACTCTTAGGGTTATGACTAAAAAAGTGATATACTTAAACATAAAAAATTAACAATGACAACATTAAAGCCAGAACATAAAATAGGAAATCGATTCCTACTAACATCAATAAACAATGTTGAGCCTGCATAAAATATGAAACAACTTGTTTAAAGCTACATGCGATGTGCTGAGGAGAAGGATCCCCAGAGAGAAGGATCTCGTTAGGGAAGTACACAATTTGACTCTGCCGTGAAAACTACATAAGACTGTTCAACTCAGGCTTGCCATCTAAACAATATAAATATTTGCAATATAAAGTAAATATCCTTGAATCGTTCTTTTGTGGAAAATTTAAATATTACTTAATTTAAAAAAAAAAATGTGTGCGGTCGTGGGACCCCGTCAGGAACGAAGTTCATCACGCCTTTTATTCAAATCCTTATGTTATTTAATATGGAATTGTAAATGCATTCAATAAACATAAAATGTTGGTCCATCAGTCTGGGTCTAACCTAAAATTATTGTGTGTATGTTTAATTTATTTTACCTGCCTTAACGGCAACATACACACAATAATTTTAGGTTAGGCCTAGACTGATGAACCAACGTTTTATTTTAAGGTTATTTAAACTCATTTTTGAGTATAAGTATCCAACGTTTTTAACGTTTTAAACAATCATTTTAATCATTCCAATCATTTCCAATCATTTTAAACAACGTTTTATGTTTATTGAATGAATCAACAATGAATGGACATTTAACTGTGTTTGGGAAATCCGAATAGCTAACCAACCTCGAATCATTGGAAAATACG
>JAGFPH010006981.1:6188-71055 GCA_018207615.1 Philaenus spumarius | reverse complement strand
CTCACGCTAGTTCTGTAGTTCTTAAATGGTCAAGTCACACAGGATATTGTATATACTTTGTTCGAGAGAAGTTTCATTCGTTTAATTTTGTGATTCAAGAAAAAACTGATTCAAATACGTTTATGAAATAATAATTTACAAGTAAACAAATCAATTCCTTGATTTATTCTCTACACTTTGTTATAATAATATTTTATTTTAGAGCAAAGCATATATTCCTAAATTAATATTCAATCTAGGCCTAGTTTTGTTAGCAGTCTTGTAGTAGGAACATTTTGAAAAAAATTACAGAAAATGTTTACTACCTACTTTTTATGTCTAAAGTTAAACGTGTTCCTTTCGTTACAGAACATTTTTTGATTCTTGAACTAATAACTTTGTAAATTTTACATCAATCAATTATTTACTGGCATATATGAAGTCTTAGAACCTTTCTTTACAAAAAAGCTATGGTAAACTTTTGGATTGGTTTATAATTACTAATTTGGAATTTGTTTAACAATATGTTTGCAAACGCACCGAAATGGCTTAGCCTTTCAAAAAATTTGCATGGTTCAGTTTAAGGGTTAAATTTATTTAGAAATACATGGTACCTTTCTTAAAAATAAAAACTTTACAAAGTTTGATTAAATCAAGTATTATATATATTATATTTTTTCATGCCATTAACGATACCAACTCCATCAATTAATTGCATTACATTTTAAATCGTAGGGCTATACTCTAAGAAATAATAATGTTACATGGATAGTAAAATTAGACTTACTAGTTATGTATTACGCAATTACGAACAATTCAATTATATTTTCCCATTGTTTACTAATTTCTGTCAAATTTGAATCTATAAACACTGAAAATAAGAAAACTTTTACATTTACTTCTATTAACAATTATGAAATATTTTATAGATAACGTCACTGAGAACTATTCCACAGTAATTATTTGTGCTTCTTTCAAACGTAGAGCTTTATCTTCGGAACAGTAACAAAGGACAGGGATCCGTCGGATGTTGACCTCTCTCTTCCTAGTCACAGGGTTGAAATCATTGACTTTGGTTGTCTCAATACGGTTCTTACACCTGAAGAAAGGTCCTCTGGAGAAGCACCTGGTACCTTCGCAGTCCTTCCTGCAGCGTCCTGTCAGTATAGTGTTTGGTATTGATAGCGGAGGCAGATAAACCAACTCGTAAACCGTCGGACAGTAGCCTACTACGGGTTCGTCAGGGAATAGAGGATGATCAAACAGGAGGCTACTGTTTATAAGGCACTGCTCCTCCCATCGTACGTTTAGGAAATTGATTACGTTGTCAACTAAAACTGACAAGTTTGATGACAATGTAGAATAATAACTAGTTTGTGCTTTTGAAGTAAATAAAGCCAATACTAAGACTACTGAGCAGACATTCAAACAATACATTGTTGTTAATTAAACTTTCTACAACTAAACTGAAAAAAATTACCACAACGTGTAAAGAAGTATCCCACTAGTCACCAGTAACATTTGCTTGATACTAAAATCAGTCTGGAACCATATGTATTAAGCAAATACATTTATCTGGTTTTATTGTACATATATTGGTAATTTACACTTGTTATCATTGATTGAATATATACGTTATAATTTTATTGTCGTTTTAGAAGATGTAGATAGTGAACAAATTTAATTAAATAAACACATAAAATGCAATTAGAGCTAACGCATTGTAGAAGGTGTGTTTTGTTATCTTTTTGAAGAGTTTTAATTTTAAGTATTGTTTTTTTTGTGTATATTCAAAATATTTACATAATTTGAAATTTTTTTAGGATGTTCGCTCATTTTGCAGGAAATGAAGGTTTTTATAGTATTAACTATTCGGAGTTATAATAAACTATTTTAGTTTCTAACTGTAAAACAATAAATTTACATACATTTTCGTATGTTATTAGTTTAATAACAATCACTATTGATTGTTATTCCTAACCTATTTCTGACCTTTGTAATATTATTTTATTGTTTTTGAGCCACTTGCACCAATAAAGATGTAGTAGTGTAACCTCTAACCTGGGTAACTCTGTTAAAGGTGTCAACTATAACAAACTTTAATGGACGCGCTAAATCAGCGATGTCTTGACGGAACTTTACAAATATAATATTATATTGTGTACTATTTTATAATAGTGTTAATTCTCATGTATTACATTAATAATTATTAATGTAGATAATAGATTAATACTATATTGTTCCTAGTGTGATTTTGTTCGATGTGTATTTGCCTTCATACCACGTTGGTGTACAACTGTATCAAAACAGTTGCTACTGCAACAAATAACAGCTTTCAACAATCAATGCATATTTAATTTTGGGTGAAGTAATATAAACATTATTAATATATGGTTGCAGTTATCCATAGTGAAAATCGTAAATTAATTCAAACAAAAGGAATAGTAAACCAAGCATGCAGAGAAAACAATGTGGTATATTTGATTATTAAACATTTCCTGAAGAAAATATACAAAATCCATATTCAACAATTTATTAACATAATAAAAACAATATTTAAAAAAATATTAGATTAAATTTTAATACATTTTATCAAACTATATTTTCAAGAAAATCTACTCTACAACAACTAATTGAGCTGATTTCAATTCAACAGCCGCCTTGTCTTCAGAGCAGTAACAGACCACAGGGAAACTAATAGGGTTTATTTCCCTCTCTCCGGTGACAGGATCGAAGCTGATGACAGGGAGAGTGTCAATGCGGTTCTTACATCTGAAGAATGGTCCTCTGGAGAAACACCGAGTACCTTTGCAGTCATTCCGGCATCGGCCTGTCAGTATAGTGTTTGGTATTGATAACGTAGGCAGATAAACCAACTCGTAAACTGTCGGACAATGCCCTACAGTATCTTCACCGTGGAATAACGAATGGTTATTAACCTCAGTACTGTTTATAGGACATTTTCCTTCCCAAGGTATATTCAGGTACTGGATTACTCCTTCCATAGATACGGACAAGTTGGATGAATAGATGGAATAAACATGCCCGTGAATATTACTTACACCAACTAACACTAACATGCACATAGCGATCCAATGCATAACTGCCGATATAATGTAACAACAATGTATGATATTTTAGATAATACTGATGATGATCACAGTTACAAGTTCTTTTATATTAACGCAGCTACAAAACAGATATGTGTATTTGATTGCACTTGCTGCGGTAAATTACAAGTATTATCGTTCTACGAATAAAATGCACCTCGGGTTTATTTCCCCTAATTAAATCAATTACTGGTAATCATTTTCTGGCTTGTAAATATGTGAACTGATATATTAAATAGTAACTCTTTTGTGTTCCATGAATATCTCTCGTATCAACACAGATAACTCCTTCAAAAGAGGTAAAGCTAATACGTATATGTTTTTTTACAGTTTAATTTGTAACTACTTCAATACTTAAAAACACTTCTAGTAAGCCTATTTTTAAAATAAATTGTTAAATAAGAACTTTTTTTTCCTTCACTGAGTTTATAAAAATTACATTAATATGTATCATTGTACTTGAAAATACGATACATTTTTTATTAGTGTTTTAGTGTCTTTATATGACATTTCTTAAAGGTGTTTTTTGTCGCTAAGCGATATCTCCCTTATTTGTTCATCAACATTAATTAATTATTCAAACATTATTTGAAACTGAAAAACAAACAAACAGCTTAAAATTAATGTTGCGTTACAAAAATTGATTAAAAAAACTTCCTAATGAAAGGTGACATCTATTAACAATCTGTTTAACTAGCATGACAGCTGTTAGTAAGATTGTTTAAATTCTAAGATTCTATACGGAAACTGTTGTTTATAAACCAAAGTAAATAAATAAACGCAATTAGCTGAATCAAATCAATGTGTTAAATCAGGTAAATGTAGGCAAACTAATAACTTGCGAAATATTAGCACCGGTCAGCTAGTATTTAGTTATTATTGTTCACAAACAAATGAAACAGACTTTGTACATACATTGATGATGATGTATGATATTATACATATTATACTCTAAGTGTAAGCACAAGTTAATACAATAATATTGTTGCTTGAGTAAATACCGTACATATGAATACCTGGAATTTGTAATCAGGTCAATATGATGTTCAGTAATAATTTTATTTTTGTTGATTAATAGAATTTGCTGAAAAACACAAGTAAATTAAAAATTAAAACCTTGCATTATGTAAAAAAAAACCACATTCATAGACAAGATGTTCAAAGTATTACAACCTTATTTTGTATAAGTGTTATATTAAACTTTATTAGAAATAACTTTATTGTATGTGAATTAAATTAGATTTAAAAAAAATATTTTTTTTTTTTTTTTTTTTTTAAGGTGCAAAGCCTAGGTGGTTATCATCGCCTGGATAACGAAGAGCATTTGCATAATGCTCATACAATCACAACCAGCTATAAAATTAAACTTTTAATTTTTACACACTACTGATACTACACGATAAAATAGCAACGTCAACAACAATAATTACACAATATCAACTTGTCACAGGGCTGTAAAGGGCCCTGTTACATAACAATGAATAAAACTCTAATTAAAATAACAAGTAAAAAAAACATGGTACTTATGTTACGCAAATGTATATTGTTTTCGAATTTGTCCAACTACATGCAACCGATGGAGGAATGCTAACACCATATTAATGGTTTGGGAGTCGTCGAATGCAATTTGGTAGGCAAAACCTCTTCCGAACATGTTTCAGCTTTTCACAATCTAAAAAAAAAAGAAATACTTAATTTACATAAGATCTGAGAAGACATGTTTCTAAAGTTGTAACTATATTTCGACAACGTGAGCTGCGAAGTTGACGAGTGTGAATATTAAACCAGTTTCGTGACATGAATACCAAAAGTATTACTGTATGCATGAGTACCTAATTTATTTAAATTTGCAGCCAATTTGTGTTTTAAGTGCTCTGTAGGGATTCTGAAAGCTAATCAGACACACATTTTTTAATGAATCGCTTTGTGTTAAACTTGAAATGTTACTATCTCGGACAGACTAATTGAAAAGTATTTTACAAATTACTTCAGATTTAGTAGGGAATTTGAATTTAAAGTAGGTTTTGATAAATAAACTATTACTTTTTGGAGAAAAATATGAATAAGAATAATCATTGGCGTTGCTTTTTGACCACTTACTATAAAGGTATCCTATTCATTTTAGTGTTTTAGTTTTAAGAAAACAAAAATATGAATAACATTTCTGCAACCAGAAAATACATTGAATTTGTGGTTTTAATTTAATAACACATGCATTCATGTCTGCATCTAATCACTCCTTTAATCTATACTGTTTGGTGTTGAATCATTCTTATAGTCTTACAATCAGGACATACATTTACTATTAAGCTGTTAGAAGTAATTTCATTAAAGGTTTACTGGAATATAATTTTACAATGAGCTCTTATTTGTAGTAATTAAAGACATTTAATTTGAAACGATAAATTACATACACTTTAATTCGAGACTAAAACGTTAAAAGAGTATTTTAAATGTCCACACGACTCAGTGGAATGTAATTGCCTCGAGACAAAAGTTAAGTGCAAGATATATCTATGTTGTAAAGCACCTTCGTTTCGCTTAAGTTCTAATTACCTTTTTAATTAGAAAAACAATAAATTAGGTCCCACTGATATTTGACGAACAATAAACTCGTTTCAATAACAACAAATACTTTAGTAGTTAAACCATTTATTGACTTCTAAACGGGCATTTTAACGTCAATTTAATCTCTGAAATTACTATGGCAACTTATCTTTTAACACTTATTTACTAGGCAACGTAATATAAAACTAATTTATTTCCACAATAGCCTACCAAAAGTTTAAATTAGCAATTTTATGGGACATTTATATGCCAAGCTCAGTCGATGTTCAGTGTAGGTACAGTAATGTTCTGTTTACAAATATCTCTAAACTGGCAATTATACTTTTTTTCAGAACAGTTTCTATTAAAAGAAGATTTAATGCTTTAAATAATTTACATTTCCAATTTTTAGGTTTAGATTTTAGTTTAGGAATAGTTCTAAATCATTGTGGTGCTTCCTAACCTCATTGTAACTCCTATTACATTCTAAACTTAATAGTTTGATGCAGACATTTAATTTATTATTATTTACTTCAGTAGCTATGAATTTATGTTTAAGATCTCTCCTCTGTTTGTTTTGCTACATTAACTAAGAACGTAAATGCAAATAAACTTTAAAAATAATTAGCTTTGTTTTCACTTTAGACGACTTTGTCTTTAAATAATAAATTTAATCAAGATATTTTCTGTTATGTTCTGTTATTTTGTTTTACCAGAATTAAGCAGCAAAGATTAAAAATATTGCAATTTTTCCTTAGTTTTAAGTGATTAAGTTAAATAAATACTACTTACTTTGATTAATACACAGTTTTCTAGGTTGGATCCAACGGATATAAGGGAATAAGCCTAGAAATAAAATCCATAATTGAAATGGGGTTTGTTCACTAGTGGCGAGATGTTTAATGGGAAATGCGTTATGATGCATCTAATTGAGTACGAGTTTGTGACCAAGCACCGAGCTAAAGAGTTGTCCCACCCATAACTGGAAATGGCTACTTCAGAAAACATCTGGTAGCCTATTAGGCGTGTTTGACGGAAACTAATTTTGTGATCCGGATCAAGAGTGTGCAAGAAAAGTACCTCACAATACTGTGCATCACAAGACTGTACCTCACAAGACTGTAACTCACAAGACTATATCTCACAAGACTGTACCTCGCAGTCGCAAGACTGTAAACTCACAAGACTGTACCTAGCAGTCGCAAGACTGTAAACTCACAAGACTGTACCGCGCAGTCGCAAGACTGTAAACTCACAAGACTGTACCTCACAAGACTGTAACTCACAAGACTGTACCTCGCAAGCCGCAAGACTGTAAACTGACAAGAGTGTACCTCACATACTGTAGGCTACTTAAAATAAACCTAATGTTGATGTGCAAGGAGTCTTCTCCAACCGAGGAATCTACACGAAAGTACGGGAATATTATTTTACGTCCTATTTTGTTTCACTTCCTACAAGAAGTTTTGTTTCTCTTCGTTGCATATGCTCACTCTCATTTGTTTGATTCTACCCCTGAGAAATGAGTTTCACGCCCTGTAGAGTATAATATATAACCATAATAATATTCACGCCCTATTATAACCATAGAGTATAATTATGTTTGTTACATTTAATTGTATATTTCGATTCCACTACCTTACGTATTCTTCGATGACTTTTACATATACAGTAAAATGTTGTTTAGTCTGGTCAATAATGTATTGAATCATTTGAAAGTTTAAAGTTGAAATAAGAAAAAATATTTTGGTGTAAGTTTTGAAAGTTGTAATAAAGGTAATTATAGACCTATACTCTATTTTGAGCATATTCTAGGCTAAATCATTGTTTAATATTCCTTCATAAGCCAATAATTTATATTTATATATACTAGGCAAAACTTAAAATAATTAGAGTTCTTTTTATATTCTATGATAATATAATATAACAATTGAATATAAATGGGTCTAACTAAGTCCTACTTGAATATTTTAAAAACCAATTTTCTTTTATAGTGCCTAATTTTGATAAACGATCCTGACGTTGTGCACAGTTTCGTATATAGTATTAAATAGTCCTAAATTAAAAAAAAATGGAATTATTTTAGCTTTATTCATGAAATAGATCCCAAAACTCGATAATAATTGTGTGGATTTAAATCTATGTAATATACTGTTTCAATAATAATGTATGGATTAGAATTTAGACAAAGTAAGTGTTGACATTGAAAACTACGATGCTAAAATAACATACGGTGCTCATTGTAAATGAAAGAAGTATTCTTACTATTTGTATTTAGTTATAACAATATACTTATATATTATTTAGTTTGTTTAATATACATTTATTTAGTGATTGATAAATTACAAATTATCAGTGTAATGTATTGTGATTTATGTTTTAAATATTAAAATAACAATTAATTGAGGTGAAATGTCATTTAAACTTGACAGGAAATTATTATTAATTATTCAAGGCATATAAATTAATTAATCACAGTATAATCAATTACACTTATCAATTACGCTTTTAAACGCAATATAATATTAAATGTATTTTCAGTTAATTAGAGGTATTTTTAGTTTTATGCCACTTTAATAATATAAAGAGAGTTTAACAAAAATATAAATTTTACCCTCCAGAGTTTTACTGTGAACGTTGGCAACTTAGACCACTTTTTGAGCATTCATTTCTGTAAGCACAGTTGCTGTAAACGTATAATTAGTTAGTTATCACTTTTATACTATTTCTGTATAAGAACAAATATTTGTAAACACATTCATCACTTACAGACATAGTTAGATATCGTAATGTAATCGAGAGTCAGTAAGTGAGACATCTTCGTAGTCTCAATAATTTACATAGTGTAGTTATATTTATAAAGGACGAGGTAGTAGTTTCGAATGGGGGAAACGTATTCTATTAATAGGGAAGTGCTGAATATATTATGGTAATAGAATTATAACTTTGTAATATCAAGTTTAACTAAACCATGCGGAATTGTAAGACAAATAATAGCTGAACAGCCGAAACGGTATTAGTGAAAACCATGAAAAATAAACCTAAGACGTTTTAACTTAAGTTAAAATTTAAGTAAGTTTAATATCATTTTGACTAAACGCGACAGCCAAAGTAAATGAGTAATGCATGGGTTGGATTTTAGTTTAAATTTAAATCTAAATGTAACTGAACAGGATAATATCTTTCATTAGTTACACTAACTAAACCATTGTAGACTGTATCATGTAATTCCTTTTATGATTATTAGAAATTACGATTTAGAAAAAAAATGATTTGATTCTGGTTTTGCTTTCTATTTTTTGTTGTTGTTTTCTTTGAAGTTTTAATACTTGGTTTGATTTTGTTGTATTTAAATTTGAATCTTTATTTTTTAATAAAGTACGATTTGTATTTTTACGTATGAATATTTGATGTTTCCCCTTAACTATTTTCACATTACTGTGTTGCAGTAAAACATATATTTTCAGTGGTTTTCCGTTTGACCGTGATTGTAATATTATATGATTATAATATAGACGACCGATTATTATATACTTTAGTTTGAATTTCGACATTTCTTAATTCAAATTTATCATCAACTTTTTATCTTAAACATACTTCACATATTATTATGTTAGTTGGATGTTAAACTTTTTAAATAAATCTTAAAACATGTAAAAGGTAGCTTTGAAAGCTATGGTTCTTTTCAGGAAATGGTTAACTATTATTATTTACTCAGCACTTTGACCTTTTCGTATTATGATATTTTATTATGACCTTTATATTATTGATTTTGTTAGTTAATTTCCTAAAGGAAAACGTTGTCCAAAGGCAGTGAAACATCCGACGCGTTGTTTTATGTGTTTGTATAAATGTTTTACGTTCGTTTTAATAACTATACATTTTAATTTATTGATGAACTCATATTGAGTGAAACACTCTGAAAATGAAGCAAAAGATTTGAAACGTGTTAGGAAAAAAGAAAGAAGTCACATGGCTGATCCATATAAGGTAACTTATTGTTAATTAAAGGAAAACGTTTGTTTTAACAGGCATTGCTAATTAGACTCGTACTTCCTAGTGCTTTTATAGACCTGGTCAATGCTATTTATTGTGTAGACTTTATTTTACTGTCGATATTGTTTTTATATTTTGTTCGATATATTTTACGACCAATTGTTTGGCTTAAAGCACAGATAATAAACAGAAAACAAATGGTTCAGGACAGAAATTGTAAAACAACGCAATTGATTTAAATTGACGAGAAAACAGGGATAAAATTCTGTTCAGTATTATTTAATATTGTGTTTGATTTGGTGGTCTAATTCAGTATCGTGATGCTACCACTTTAATATCACATATATAAAATGCAAAAAGTAAATCCAGACCATCTTCTTAACAACAAATTGCAATTTAGTTCCCACACCATTTTCGATTTGATTAATAGCGCTGAAACAGTTCCAACGTGTCACAATGTACAAACATAATATACATAACCCCCCTCCCCAATGCGCGAGATCCTTATCTGTTGACCGGACATTACCTCAGTTGACGATCGAAGACATTCGAGAACGGTCACCGATAATATATGTCAACCGTGTTTATGTTGAAAAGTTTTAAAATGTGTTGTAATTGTGTTGTTTAAGTGTTTGTAAGTGTATTCGTGTGTGCATTTGATAATGACTGATTAAAGAGTCGACACGCGTCATGTAAGTGGAAAGATATACCCTACTAACCACATCAACCAATGATTGTTTGACAGAATCGCCATAAGGTAATTATAATATTACCACTTTAAGTCTGAGAGGTGTGATATTTAAGTAAATGAATTTATCCTAAAAAACACTGTTTGCTAAATTTATATGAAAATAATCTTAAGGTTAACTTTTTAAAGATTAAATTAACTCTGTTAAGATCGAAGCCTGACTAAGAAGGACGTTTATAACATGTTGGATGTGGAACTTATTGAGATTTTATCATAGGTAAAGTTTGTATGACATGCTATTTACTTTTCTGATTAATGAACTATGTAGTGCATTGATTTCAGCGGATTTTCTACTCACCGGCTTAGTTTTGTTCAGAAGATATCTGAAATTATTGTACTTTAGTAAATTTTGCTTTCATCTAAATTATGGAATTCTGAGCGCTTGCTTAACAAAGCAAATGTCCCAAAATATCTTCAGATTACTATAGGATGCAGTAAGAATTACGGCTCGTTTGGGACATCATGATTCTTGTAAGAATCTTTTAATAATTTAGATATTTTGTCCATTCCTTGCATGTACATATCAAAGTAATTTTACAATTCCAGTATTAGAAGAATTCTGTGACTAAAAACATTGACTTGCATGCGTTCAACAATTACATCCAATCATGTTAAATAATTACGTTTACCACATTAAATGTGTAAAGCAAAAAAAATAAATACATAATGATCTCTAAAGACACGCATTTCAACTTCCCTCTTAGAGGCGAAAATAAACATTCTCATTATAATTATAACTGAAGGATAATTACAACACTACAAAGCATCGCATGTTCTCTTGTTAATGCATCGTAGTAGCTGTTACAAAACCATGTATCTACGTTTAGATCCAATTAAGTTCAAAGCCTGAGGTTGTTAGCAGGGTAATTGGCTAAGTATCAAGGGTTGTCCCTTTAAATTACGTCATGCTAATCCTTCTGTAGTTTAACTTTGGCATTAATGATGTCATGTCACAAAGCTGACATGTAACTACGGCATGATAAAAAAGCCACATTACTAAAAAGTTGCATTATTACTTGTTATTAATTATTTAAAAAAATGGAGATCAGCCTTATGCTTGAAGACCAGTTTATGGTAGTTTGTATTTTGCTTCACTTTATGTTAAAATTTAACAAAATAAAGCAACATTTGTTACTGTATTGTAAACCTTATTTCGGTTGTATTTTAACCATTGTGTATTCATTTAAGTATATAATGCAGTGTTTAGTTTTTTTTAATAATTAGTAAAAAATACATTTTGTGTGTATTATCATCAAACATATAAGTTATAGATATTTTTTTATCTCTGACAGTAAATTAGAAAATTATACAATTATCTTAAATTATTTAACTTTATTATATTACTACCTATTACTTCATTAAATTAGTTATAACAATATTTTACAAGTACAAATAATACACATTTATAAAACACATCTACATTTAGATAAGCTGTTATTTAAAACAAATATCTTTTAGAGCTTTTTGCTAGTCAATTTTGTTGTAATAATTCGATCTGAATTATTTTGAACATATACCCAAGAAAGAACTTCCTATTTTAGACTGGTAAACACTCTTTGTCTTGAATTTCTGCACTAAAATTCTACATAGAAAATGTAGCAGTCATTTCACAAGAGAAAAACATGCTATCACAGGAATAGATTAATATGAATTAATAAGTTAACGCTGCAGCCTACTATACTATTGGCTTCATAAATAGAACTAAAGTTACATGAAAATTACAAAGATATTTTTGAAATTAGAGATTTGGTCTTATAGATACAACTGTATACATACACGAAGTTTATAGCAAGGAAAATAATGATAAATCATTTATTACAGGAGTTAATTATACATTCTACGAACAGTAAAACCAAAGTTCTGTTGTAACAACGAAGCATTAGCTTAGTGCTGGTAGAACTTGGCCAACGTTGTTATGTAGAAACTTTGTTAGTACAGTTTAAATACACTTTGTTTCGTGCTAGTGGACTCTTAAAGCAATTTTTGTTTTATGTGGTAATTGAGTTGTGGAAAATTACATACATAAATATGTTTAAAAAATAAGTGAAGAATATAATATGATTTATGAGTATCAAAATTACGTTTTTTTTACAACACGTTACCTACAATGTATTATTACAAAAGCAATGTTTGTTTTGGTTTCGAGATCTTACAATTTTAGAATACAAAATTTTATAGTGTTACCTGACTGCCAGAAGAGTGTAAAACTATGGCCCTTTACATTTATAAAATCTTTACTATAACTATTTAGAAGATAATGTACGTATTTTATTGGTTTTCTAAATAACAAACCAATCAACGGATTCGTCAAACATAATACACTACGCAACACATAATCTTATTATACTGATACCCATATATATAACTAAACTTGAACTGTGTGAAAACTGTGCATATTCTTTGTATATTATTTCAATCTAAAGCCTGGTCCACACGCTCAAATTTATCGTCAGTCTTGCATGAACACTGAAAGTTTGACAGATAAGACTGAACGTGTGGACGGCAGGTTTGACGTCTTGCATGGAGAAAACGAGGTTTGACAAACCTCGAAAAGACTGATGGCCAGGACCTTTGGGTTCATGCAAGACTGACGACAAGTTTGAACAGGTTTGAACGTGTGGACTAGCATCCGTCTTGTCTGTAAAACTTTTCCATTCAGTCTGTTGTGTATCCGCGAGCTGTGCTATTGTTTTTTATTGTATAGTTTTAAATTTGTAAGGTAAATGGCGTCGCAAGACATACGGCACTGGAATCATGATTTCTTTTGTGAGTTTTTAGATTTATATAGAGGTTTTCCTTGCCTTTGGCAAATTAAATCTAAAGACTATAGTGATAAGAACAAGAAGGTGCAGGCGTATGATGTTTTGATTAAGAAATGCAAGGAAGTAGACCCTCAAGCAAACAAAGATTTTGTTACTAAAAAAATTAACTCGTTCCGTACAGTGTACCGCAAAGAATGCGCTAAAATAAAAGCGTCTATGCGTTCCGGTGCTAGTACTGATGAAGTGCACAAACCCTCTCTGTGGTACTTCGATTTACTGTCATTTTTGAGTGACGCGGATCAAGAGCCGAGGAAGTCTTTTTCAAATCTTGAGGATTTTGATAATGAGGTAAGTAAAAGCCATTAACAATTTAGAATAAATGTTGCAATCATTTGTAATGTAAAATATAATTAAAATTAATACAATTTTATTTAGTAAAAATTACATTTACATATTTCATTATTTTCATATTCATTATAAGTAGTAACCAAAAACAGTTAACCTTTTTGAAAATAATAAATTTTATATGTACATTATGTTTATAATAAGCGTTAAAATGGCAGTTTTATTTTTGTATTCTTTTAAGGCAAAATAAGAGTCAATATTAAAAAAAATTGGAAATAAATTAAATTAAAATTTTAATGCTTATTACAAATTTTAAATATCTTGGTCAGAAATAAAGAAATTAAAAATTGGGCATTTTGACATTTTAACTAAAAAAAAACAATAAAACTGAACATTTAAAGTGTGTGATATGGCATCTTATGCATTTTTCGTAAAACACAAACGTTTGTAAGAAATGTTCATGACTTAGCCTACACTTATGTATTTCTTAATTCTAAGTTAAGTGATTAGAATAATAGAATAGAACTTAGAATAATAGTACAATACACGAGGATACTTTTCATATTGTTCGTATATTACATGTTACACTACATGATTGCCTCATCTTGCCAAGGTACCAACCCTTCATTGTTGAAGTACGATGTAAACTTTTCTCTAACTTCTTTTTCTTTGCTCAGGATTAAACCACGACGTCCTTGTTGAAGATCGTGAATTAAATCTGGGTTGCATCTTGCTCCTAATACTACTGAACCATCTTGTATATTTTCCATATCAACGACATCTGATGTCATATATGTAGTAGAACATTGCCTTCTCAAAAAGTTATGCAGTACACAACAAGCCATTACTACAACTTCAATGTTTTCCACTCTCAAATTTATTGCACTGTACAAAACCCTAAAACGAGATGCCATAATACCAAATGTATTTTCTATTACCCGTCTAGCCCTGGACAGCCTGTAATTAAAGATTCTAGAGTTTTTAGTCAAATTCTTTTTTTGGTAAGGTTTCATGAAATCTGGACGCAGGCTGAAAGCTTCATCACCCAGAAACACGTAGGGCAATACTTCATCACTGTCTAAAGGTTTCTCTGCATCAGGAATTCTAAGGCTACCGTTCGTTAACTTCTCATAAAATTTAGTACTTGAAATAACCCCTCCGTCAGATATCCTTCCATTTGTACCAACATCAACATAGATAAATGCATAATTTGCATTTGCAATTGCCATGAGTACAATACTGTGAGAGCCTTTATAATTAAAATAATAAGATCCACTGTTAGCTGGAGGTATGATTCTGATGTGCTTTCCATCAACAGCGCCTAGGCAATGTGGAAAGTTCCATTTCCTGTTGTATTCTTCAGCAATATATTTCCATTCTTCTGTGCTCTTCGGAAACTGAAACAAATTGATTTTGTTTTAGGTACAAGATGATGATCTCACCCAGCTAGATGATGTTCAAGGAGGAGCTGCAGCACTGTCCGCACCTCCAACCCCTCAAGATGGAACTACAGACTCTGCCACATCAACTAGTTTTACATCATCTACTTGCCGACCAGGGTGGAAAAGGAAGAAGAAACAATCACCAACAAGAGAAATATTAGATTTAGCTGGAGAAAAACTTAAAGCTATGAACAATGAAGATGAATTCCAGGTATTTGGAAAGTACGTTGCCCATAAACTTCGTGCTTTCAAAGGTAATCAACAAATATTTGCTAAAAAACTAATAAATGACGTAATTTATGAAGGAGAACTAGAATCACTAACAAAGGATTTTAAGGTTATGAACTGTGCGGCTTCCGTCACGGGTAACCAGTTTGCGAGACCACCAAACTATAATTATAATGAATATGATATTCCTCATTTCGGTATGCTTGGTTTTCAACAACCCTGTCCACCACAAGCAAAGTCTGTACAACCTATTCATGTAACTGAGAGTAACAAAAATAACTCAGAAAGTCAGTCAGTAGTTTCTACCTACTTTTCTAATTTCACTATGAACTAAGTTATTACTGAATATGACAGTTTTTACAGTTATGTTTACTTAATTATAAAATTTTAAAATGTATGTACTGTAAGTGTACATGAATATGTAAAATTAAAATTCTATTATAACTAAAATTATTATCATCATTCATTTATTTAATTTTTAAAATACTTTTATATGCTTATAACATTTAAATGGTTCTTCATTAAACTTTGGAGGCTACAATTTCTTAAGATGTTCTTTAAATATACGTGTGATAATTTGTTTGTTTCTGAATTATACAATTTACTTTAAATATAATTTGTTTAATTTATTTACCTTCAAGTATTCAGTTTTCAAAACATTGTATATAGCTATGCAGGTCTCAGGTATTATTTGACTCAAAGCTTGCTTGGAGATTATAGTAGTGAACTCAAGGTCCTTGTAGCTTCGTCCAGTTGCTAAAAACCTCAATGTTGCAGAGAGTCTTTCATGGGTGCTGATAGATGCCCTCATGACACAATCCTTCTTCTGTATGTGTGGTGTAACAAGATCTAACAATTTGCCATACGTTTCTGTGTCCATACGTAAGTAGTTACGCCAATCTGATGGTTCATGTTGCAGTTCTCGGATCAGATTGACATGCGAGAATTTATGCCTTTTCAGTAACCATTGTCGTGACCACCGTGTACGCCTGTGTCTCTTAAATCTAAGTCGTTTAGCACAAATTGCGATCAAAGTCACTAATATCAAACACTCTTCCTCCATATTTCAGCAAAGACTGACACCAAATTTGAGTCGTGTGGACGCGACGGCCAACTCAGTCTTATCTGTCAAACTTTCAGTGTTCATGCAAGACTGACGATAAATTTGAGCGTGTGGACCAGGCTTAACGGTTATCACCTTAAGTAACTGGGAAACTTACTAAAACTTAAACACATCTTTAAATAAAATGTAGGCCAATAAATAACTAAAAAAATTATTTTCCCATTTAAAACTTACCTAAAATTATATTTCACAGTAAAAGTAGAGTGAAATGTATACTATAAAACTTTACAGAACTCTAAAACCTCCATATCACTATGCAGGTTATTTCTTTGTGTTATTTCTATTTACCATTCATACTTTAAAAAATAATGATTATATCTTTGTATTATTAGAAGCAAGAGGAAGTCATGCTTTATATTTATAAAGTTTATGATAAGCCCTGATATTTCGTAATCTTAACAATTAGAACCTTACATTTTTATTAAAAAAATATTATAAAGTATGTGTTTAGTAAAAAGTATAGTGTTGTCGAGTGAAGCAGGTAATAGTTTCCCGTAGTCGAATAATATCAAGTGCTATTTACTCATTACTGACAGTTGTTGTGATTTTATATTGTTTATATTTGAATTTAACTCTTTTTGATATTGATACCTTTTAAAAATTAACGTTTGTTTTGATTTACTATATTTTATAATGATAGAACTATATAATTTTATTTATTGTTTTAAATTTATCACATCTGAATTATTACATGCGTTATTTTAGATGGAAGTTAGGACCATAGTTCTTCCACTTATTCTCAAAAATGAAAAAAAAAACATTTAAAATGTACAAACGTTAAAACAGATAATAATAAAAAAAAGGTTTTGTATATCAAAAGTTAAGCGAATTATAAGTGCAGTGTAAATCATAAATCAAACATTAATTATTAAGATAAAACTTCAAACATGTACAACATTACATAATAGTAAAATTAATTATCAGAAATAATAAATTGTACAATTAATAATTAAAGTTTTCCTTATACAGTCTTTAGCGGTTTTAATAATGTAATCAGGCAGTATTTACAACTTGTGAAATAAAATTGTATTTGTAAATAACTTATTGCTAGAAGTTATGATTTATAAATAGATTGCAACTGACTAAATATTTACAATAATATGTAAAATTGTATCATTGTTTTTCATTGCAATAAAACTACTTAATGTGCTATTCGGTAATGTTGTAAGGATAGTAATCGAGCGGTCCCAGGTGTCTGATCAGAAAGTAAATAAAATGCCTGCCCAGCTCTTTAGACGCTGAGCTATCCCTCAATGTCAGTCTTTTTTGTCACTCAGTGTTCCGGGAGTGAGCCTAATGTATACTTCATCAATTTGTTCACTTACATTACCACTGCAGGTTAAATTTGTTCTAAAATACAATAATTGAAATCTGTATAGTTATTTACAAATGTAAAACTCGTATAGATGTGTATACTATTTTTAGTTAATATTGTTTCGTTATATTGGTCTCCAGTATTTATAGAATAGAAAATTTCCTTGACAAAAATTAGAAATATACACCAGTAATAATTATATAATATAATTGTTTGCAGACTCGTATATAAGTACTTTATAAGTTACTGCTACACTGTAAGTAGTGTGGCGTAACTTTTCACCATTTAGGGTGTTCAAATGTCACCCAAAAATGTCAATAAGACACCTTATAGGTGTTATGAGTAACCTTTACACCACAAGGGTGAAATGGTCGACCTAAGGGAGTATGAATTACACCCCAAAGGTGTGATAGGGATGTAAATAGGTGATAAGGTGATAGAATACTCTTTGAGGGTGTATTTAAATGGTATAAAATTGCACCCATTTGGTGGAAGGTCTCATCTATTGGTGTAAATATCCCAGCTAGGGTGAGAGGGTTTAATCCTAAAGGTGCAACGATGACGGCAAAGGTGAAAATAGGGTGTTCATTTAGTAAGAAAGGGCGCATGCTCAGTGAGAATAAAATGGACTTTGTATGGAACACGGCTGAAAGACGGAACTTGACGTTATGAAATGATGGAATAGGGAACGGTGTAGTAAAAAAAATCTACTGAGACGTAGACGCTTGGAATATTGGCAAGGTAAGAATCTAACCTATAATCTTTTCCTTCTATGCATATTATCCTAAGCTTAAACCCACCTGATGTTGGAAACAAGTGAATCTTATTAATTAATCTGAAAATGTTAAGGTTAGGCTAATTTGTTTTCTAAGACATTTTGCAGTTCAGACTCTACAGTTAAGAACAATACAGTATTAGCAAATATTTTAAAATCAACAATCTCAAATATGCTAAGCAAGGTTGGCCATCAGACTTTGGGCATTTGTAGGCCTAAGATGTAGCCTATTTTTCCCTGGCCTTTATCCTAGGCCAATTAAAGATAAGCTGTCTTAGGACTAAGTAGGCCGTCTACGGAACTGCACCCATTATCATTATTAACTTATCATTAACTGAACAAATTAAATCATAATACCGATCTTAAATAAAAAACTGTAAACAATAGTCCTACTTTGAATAATCATATGTTTTAAAATAATAACGAAGTATTCACATGCCCGTTAATATCGAGTGTAAATATTCATCTTGCCGTTAATATCGTGTAGAGATATTCATCTAGCAATTTATGGATTATTTAGAATACTTTGATATAAAGTACTGTATTTAGATCGTATCGTACCGAACCCAAAACACAACATGGTCCTAAATTACTTAAGTAACTTACCTTATTGATTCCTAACTGCATCTTAAGTACTATTGGGGTATAAATATAACGCCCAGAGGGTGTAACTATAGTGAGAATGTTACACCTTGGAGTATAAATATTGCGCCCAGAGGGTCTGACTAGAGTGAGAATGTTACACCTTATGAAATACATATTACACCTAGAGGGTGTAAGTAGAGCAAGAATGTTACACCTTGGGATATAAATATTACACCCAGATAGTGTAACTAGAGGGAGAATATTACACCTAAGGGTATAATTGTAACACCAAGAAGGTGTAACTAGAATGAGAATATTACACCTTATGGAAGAAATATTACACCTTACAGGGTATAAATATTACACCCAGAGTGAGCTAAATTTACACCATAATGGACTTGAGCTACACCTTAGGATATTTTGGGAACTTACACCCTTAAGGTGGATTGTACCACCAATGGTTGAAACAATCATTGTTTCAACCAGGCAGCAGGGAGTTAAAAATAAAGTTACCTGGAAAAAAATGCGGGAGAGATGAAACTTGGTAATATAGTACATTTTGACATCCTAAAAAACATACTAAGTTTGTGACTCCCACCACTTTGAGCTTACGCCGCCATCTTGGAAAATGGTGGCCAAATTATAGTTTTTCAAAATAACTTTAGTTGGGTGAGTCCTAGAAAAACATTTTTGTATACAAATTATAGAGAATTTAATTTTCTAAAACTTTTGTTTCAAAAGGTTTTTCAAATGCAATAATGGGCAATCTATATACAAAATCAAACGTTTAAACCTCTTCGTGGGACACCCCGTAAATAAAACACAGTAAACAAAAAAAAAAACGCCGAGTCTAGGCGTGGACAGTGAACTTACCACAAGCGAGCATGTAAGTAATTAAAACGTGCGAGCGTGTATTTTGTAATTGTGGACTCGTGTGTATAAGTGTTTTTAAGTGTACTATGTGTTTTTATTTTTATTAATGACGAAGGACAATGGCCCTTAACTTGAGAATGGCTGAATAGCCGAAACGGCCGACATTGGACGTGTAAAATTGTACTATTGGACGGTAAGTTCAACAAGTTTACTTAAAAAACGCCCCATTTTACCTCACGGGTGGTGTGGAAGCCAGTAAAATTAATAATAATAATAATAATACTATTATTATTACAAAAAATAATATAGCAATAATAGTACAATAATAATAAAAATTAAATAAATAATTCATAAATTTCAGGTGATAATAGCGCATTCATACAGTTTAAAAAAATACGCAACACAAGATGGCAACTAACTCAAAAATTGTTTATGTCAGACAAATTTTTGAAACAAAAGTTAGAGAATTAAATTCTCTATAATATTTGTACAAAAATTTGTTTTTAAGGGCTCACCCAACTGAAGTTATTTGGAAAAAACCATAACTTCCAAGATGGCGGCGTAAGCTCTAAGTGGTGGGGGTCGAAACTTAGTATGTTTTTTAGAATGTCAAAATGTACTATATTACCAAGATTAATCTCTCCCGTATTTTTTCCCAGGTAAAAGTACCCTACCTGTTGCCTGGGCTATAAAAATTATAAATGAATTTGCATATAGCCTACATAAAACTAAACTAATAATATCAGAATGTCTTAATTATGTAAGAGTATACTTAATAATGTACACGATGGATGTTATTATTAAAACTTTAATTTATAATATGATGAATAGTTTAAGTGTTTATATTACTTTCAGAAATCAGTTGGCAGTGTAAAGGTGAAAACCCGTTGTAAATGAAGAAGTGTGTAAGGTTTTTTTTTAAATCTTAGCATAAGTTTGGTCGTCAGAACAACAGTGAGAGATTTTTGTTTATAATGCATTGTGTGGGTGTTTATCACGAATGTCAGCCTGAATATGTCAATATAAAGGTAAAACTTCATTGTATAATATGACGAAGTTTGTATTAAATGTCAGCCTTTAGGTGGCAGTGTAAATGAAAAATCCCATTGTATATGCTGAGTGTGTAAGTTTTTGTATTGCATGTCCGTCTGCAAATGTTGTCAGTATAAAGTTGAAACAAGTTGCATTTAATCAAGTGTGAATTGTTTATAGTGGATGTAATTCTTTATAGATAGTTCTATTTGGTAAGAATATTCATAATATAAAACAATCAAATGATAGAAATGTGCGTTAAAAATATAAAGTTTAATATTCCAAAACACAGAACACTTAGAAAATATGTATTTTACAGTAAGTAGTCACACATTATGCAAAACTATTGTACTCGCACTTGCGTCATTTTTATTTGTAGTACACTTGTCAGATCCAAATGAAACTTCATTTGGTATTTACATAATACAAATATTTCACAGACATTGAAGCTGCTACTGTCTAAAGTCAGGTATTAAGTTAGGTGCATATTGGGACGCGTATGACGCGTGTCAAGTAACGTGGCACAGCGTGACTTTTTGTAACATAAGTAAATGAATGGATTATCGCATATTGGTTTATGCAGGGCGACTCGCGTGGAACTACAGACACGTGGCACAGTGGCAGTGACACAGTTTCTCGCGCCACGCGTCACACGTCTCACGAGTTCAGTATTCTACAGTCGCTCAAAGGTTTTGGTGTCCAGTTGTTCATTTTCTTTATAACATTTTTGAGATGTTGGCTCAGGAAAAGCTGATAGAGGCCTAATTTTATATACTAAAAAACTTTTGTAAAACTAATGACAGCCAGCCTTACCGTTCTACTAGACCGATTTACAAGCGGGTTATACCAAAAAAAGGTTAGCGGTCCTATATGTGTAGGTTTTATTTGTATTTTAAAAACATTTATGTTAATTAAGTCAAAAATGGAAAAAAAACTTTTCTTATGGAGATATAAAAATAGTACTGTAATGCTATAAACGAACAATTAAAATTCAATTGACTTATTAATGATTTTTTTATGAAATAATAGAGAATGAGTATATTTCATTATAAAGTAAATGTAATTTTTGTTAAGGACTCGTTAGGTTAGGTTAGGTTATGTTAGTTAGGTATGTTAGATTGGAATATGTATTTAATTCAAGTAGTCAAGAAACTTATTTTGAAATATTTTCAAGAGAAGTTATAAAACTCATGCTAAATGCAATTTAGATATGCAAAATTCTACATAAAATGTAAATTCACTTTTACAATTTTGTTTTGTTTTACAATTTAATTTTAACATGTCAAGTTATACGTAAATATTTTTTATTTTAAAATTAGTTTATTTCACATAGTATTTTTACCTTAAGAGTAAAATAATTTTACCCATTTAAAAAATTACATTTACTTTATAAAGTAAAATTAAAGAAATTACTCAACTTTGTAATTTATCTAAGGCTCAATATCGCTCGACAGAACTGTTTTGAGAATAATATAAAGATATTTTTGGATTCCCCAAGATTTGAATTTTCTAAAACTTCCTTCCAGTCAGACGTCACTCGTATAGTTCCGAAAGTATAGAGTTTTCTGTAAACCCTTCTAATTTTACAATTTTCAACCAATGAAAAAACACATTTTGCATTCTAGATATCTGTTACAATTCGATATATTTGTATAGATATGTTTATATCGATTTGTCGTAAAGCTTCGATCTAAAGGGACATTTTCAATCTTTCGTTTCGTGTAAACTAAACCATTTTTACTGTTACGGTTTTATTCTTACAGTCTTGAGAAATACATACTTTTGTTGAATTCAAAACTCGCCATTCTCACGCTAGTTCTGTAGTTCTTAAATGGTCAAGTCACACAGGATATCTGATATACTTTGTTCGAGAGAAGTTTCATTCGTTTAATTTTGTGATTCAAGAAAAAACTGATTCAAAAACGTTTATGAAATAATAATTTACAAGTAAACAAATCAATTCCTTGATTTATTCTCTACACTTTGTTATAATAATATTTTATTTTAGAGCAAAGCATATATTATTAAATTAAAATTCAATCTAGGCCTAGTTTTGTTAGCAGTCTTGTAGTAGGAACATTTTGAAAAAAATTACAGAAAATGTTTACTTCTTTTTATGTCTAAAGTTAAACGTTTTCCTTTCGTTACAGAACATTTTTTGATTCTTGAACTTTGTAAATTTTACATCAATCAATTATTTACTGGCATATATGAAGTCTTAGAACCTTTCTCTACAAAAAAGCTAAGGTAAACTTTTGGATTGGTTTATAATTACTAATTTGGCATTTTTTTAACAATATGTTTGCAAACGCACCGAAATGGCTTAGCCTTTCAAAAAATTTGCATGGTTCAGTTTAAGGGTTAAATTTATTTAGAAATACATGGTACCTTTCTTAAAAATAAAAACTTTACAAAGTTTGATTAAATCAAGTATTATTATTTTTTTATGCCATTAAACGATACCAACTCCATCAATTAATTGCATTACATTTTAAATCGTAGGGCTATACTCTAAGAAATAATAATGTTACATGGATAGTAAAATTAGACTTACTAGTTATGTATTACGCAATTACAAACAATTCAATTATATTTTCCCATTGTTTACTACTTTCTGTCAAATTTAAATCTATAAACACTGAAAATAAGAAAACTTTTACACTTCTATTAACAGTTATGAAATATTTTATAGATAACGTCACTGAGAACTATTCCACAGTAATTATTTGTGCTTCTTTCAAACGTAGAGCTTTATCTTCGGAACAGTAACAAAGGACAGGGATCCGTCGGATGTTGACCTCTCTCTTCCTAGTCACAGGGTTGAAGTCATTGACTTTGGTTGTCTCAATACGGTTCTTACACCTGAAGAAAGGTCCTCTGGAGAAGCACCTGGTACCTTCGCAGTCCTTCCTGCAGCGTCCTGTCAGTATAGTGTTTGGTATTGATAGCGGAGGCAGATAAACCAACTCGTAAACCGTCGGACAGTAGCCTACTACGGGTTCGTCAGGGAATAGAGGATGACCAAACAGGAGGCTACTGTTTATAGGGCACTGTTCTTCCCATCGTACGTTTAGGAAATTGATTACGTTGTCAACTAAAACTGACAAGTTCGATGACAATGTAGAATAATAACTAGTTTGTGCTTTTGAAGTAAATAAAGCCAATGCTAAGGCTACTGAGCAGACATTCAAACAATACATTGTTGTTACTTATACTTTCCACAACTAAACTGAAAAAAATTACCACAACGTGTAAAGAAGTATCCCACTAGTCACCAGTAACATTTGCTTGATACTAAAATCAGTCTGGAACCATATGTATTAAGCAAATACATTTATCTGGTTTTATTGTACATATATTGGTAATTTACACTTGTTATCATTGATTGAATATAGAAGTTAAATATTCTCTTTTAATTTTAGAAGATGTAGATAGTGAACAAATTTAATTAAGTATACATATAAAATGCAATTAGAGCTAAGCATTGTAGAAGGTCTGTTTTGTTATCTTTTTGAAGAGTTTTAATTTTAAGTATTGTTTTTTGTGCATATGCAAAATATTTACATAAATTAGGCTTCTGTCAGTTAATTGTGTGAAATGATATATCTTGTAAAAGTTACGTTAAACAAATAATAATACATTAACGTGAAAAACCTTTTAGAATGTTCGCTTATTTGGCAAGAAATTAAGATTTTTATGGTATTAACCATTCGGGGTTATAATAAACTATTTTAGTTTCTAACTGTAAAACAATAAATTTACATACATTTTCTTATGTCATTAGTTTAATGAGGGAAATCATTGAACATATTTTAAATTTATCTATACGAACACTTGTGATGTAACATTATGTATTTAGTAACTAGTGGAGTCAAAATGCTTGCAATGACTAATCGCCTTTTTGTCCAACCACAAGAAAAAGTTTCATACTTTTATATCATCCTAAGGAAATTGAATTATAAAAATAATGTTTTTTTATGAATCTAATGCTTTTAATTCATGCTATGAGAGTGATTTATGTTTGTGAGTGTATAGTTTGTGTGGGTAGAATCGTGCTGTTTAAGTATGGTTTTGAGAAATTAGATTATAATGAAGTTACTATCACTACGGACACTCAGATACCGGTTTTAATGGTTTTTTGGGGTTTAGGTTTTTCTTAATCCGTTAGGAATTAATTAGTAGTAAAAAATGTTCACCAATTAATATAACGATTATTGATGGCTCAGTGTTAGATTTTTTGTGTATTTTTTCAAGTGAAAGTTTAATTTATAACAATAGCTTAGTTTAAACTGTTCATCAAGGGATACTGGAGTAGACGGTACCTTGGCAATAAAAAGGGATGCATGAACCACGCCTTATACTTATCAATACGTTGCAATATAGGCCTATGTGAATAGTGTAATATACGTAATAGTTTATATACAAAGTTATTTAAAAAAATGTAAATATACAGTTATAAAAATAATATTAATTTATGTGTAAAGGTTAATTGTGGAACAATTAACTAATTTATGATCTTTTTAAATGGTAACCTTAATAAACTTATAAATAAATAACTCAATTGTTATGTAATGTCTGTAAACATTAACCAAGTCATGTGATTTTAACTGTCTGTAAACATGAAACAGTTGGAATTTATAAAAAAAATTCTAAATGCCATTAGAAATAAATGCACAATAATAATACCCATGTAAATATACATTCGTGTATGCAAGAAATAATATATCTTTAAAGTTACTGATTCAGAAATATTCTTTATTTTCCAGAACCGATTGCAAAAATATCTGAATAGTGATTTAAAAATATGCTAACAACGAATTACTTTGAAATTGTGTGATATGCATCTAAACATTTTGTTCAAAGTGTGTTAGAACAAATCATTAATTCAAGTACAAACAATGTACTCAGTACATCAATGATTTAAAAATGTAAATGGTTAATTTTTAGAACTGTATATTTTAAATATCTACCAAATATTGGCACTTGCTACTTAGTATTTACTTAATATTTTAGTATACTTAGTATTAGCACAAGTGTCGGCCACTTAGTATTTTTACATGCAAATCTATAAGAAAATTAACACAATTCTTTAATAATAGAATTGAGTTATTTAATTCTTAGAGAGTAAGATATTGTTTATTAAATATACAATATTTGTGTTAGTAGAGTCAGTATTAAACATATTGTGTAACTAACATTAATGTCATCTTTAAATATTCTTTTTATATCTGCTTCGTTTTCTTTAATTGTACACAAGAACGTTGCCAAACTGTGTTGATGCGGCCTACTCAGATGCATTAACATGAATGCTTTTGTGATCATTCCTGTGTTAAATCACGCAACTTCTCTCAGTGTCATGGCATCTTGAATCCCTCCGTGAGACAAATTGCTCGACCACATGGCGACCATCCTAGGACGTGAACGACCATTATAGCGACTAGCTAGGCACCATTCACATAAAAATATGGTTTCATAAAAGCGAGATCAATAGTCAGTAGTTTAGTTTAATACATTTATTAACCCTCTGGTAATCGCGCCGCTGACTGTTAATCAATCCGCACTTATTTTTTGAGCGATTCATGACCATAAACATTACAAACAGCTCAGTAATTAGTTTTGACAGACTGTTTTGTAAATATGGTATTTTAGTGTAAATATAGTTATTGTAATTATGTAAACATTATTATTACTTTTACTTTTCATATTCGAGAGCGGCTTCAAAGATTTTCCTTTTGTTTAATATTTATGTCATACAAAGGCGTTATGGCATTGTTTATATATTTCTGTGTATACGTATTAATTCTTTGTTAAAAAGTTTTTTAGAGCACTTTGTTATAAGAAACTAATTATGTATAATGAGTTTGCCTGAATACTAATTTCGGTTTTTTGTGGTTACACAAATACATAACGCACACACACACAACACTTTATTTAAAAAGAAAGAATTGAACATATTTAATGCGGACTTAAACTCCGCATACGTTAACTTGTGTTTCAGTTTGCCACGCTAGCACCAGAGGGTTAACAACGTAAAGTACAAAACACTATCTGCTGTCCGCAACTTACTTCTAAACTGGCTGGAGGGAAAGTCAAAATGACACTCTCCCCTTCTAGGCGATCTGTTTTAGGCCAAGATTGATAACAGACTAACTTATTTGATCAGCATAAACTTTTGCCGATTCCTTGGTTACCTAAATTTTAACTTCAGCACAATATATTCTTAATAGCAATAGACTATAGCACGTCCAATGTAAAAATGTGAATTATTGATTAACATTACTATTATATATATTATATATTTATAAAAGGTGGAATATACCAGCCTCGATATCATGCAAAATGTATATAATTATATGATTTTATGACTTGATTATTAGTTTTGGGTATTACATGTATTTAGGTAAGTTTAGTAATCAATCGTTTTACTTCCTAAGGCCATTTTCCTAGTAGTAGAAAGTAAAAATATAATTTAGTTTTAATGGGATATAAAGAGTTTGTGTATACCTTTAGTAAAACTTTGTAACTATTTCCAAAGTAGTTAGTAGGATTAGTGCTACTTATAGTTTCAGTATGCAATTACCAACTTAGTCAATGCTGTTATGTAGGAACTTTGTTAGTATAGTTTTTCTAAACATTAAAACCTGACTACAGGATTTGTTGGTAATGGAGATGTTTAAGACGGTAAAAGATAAAAAGTGTACCGTCAGGAAAGCAAATATTCAAAATTTTGATTTTGGGGGAAATCATAAACAGCAGTCCACGATGCCTTGGAGGAGGTTAAAAATAAGCTCTTAGAAGGAACGGAAAGCCTGGAAATTTGCGTTTACTATCTTCAGGGCTATGTCAAAGTTATGTGAAGACATAAACTTGAAGTAAGCGGTATGTCACAAACTAAAGAAGAAGACGTGCTTTTGGTTATGAGTGTAGTGGAAGACGCTTTGGGAGAGAATTACTTGAAGCAGGTGTGAATTGCGCACCATACTCAAACGAAATACAAACGTTACCATACCAGCTTGGGGTGTAGTTTTGTCACAGCAAGAGCCAAGTTGTTAACTTCAGCGAAACAGAAGAGAACTCACACCTAACACCATCCCTTCCCCTCCCAGCACTTGCGTTTGTTAACGATAATTTTAGATTGTATAAAAGGCGATTCAAATGAAGGCCATCTGAAAAATTGAGTATTGCATAGTCTAGAAAATGAAATGTCTTTGTGCGTAAGACAATGGATTCATCAGTAAGATAAGCTAAGATAGGGTCGCTTAGTGAGATTGACCTAATGCATTTTATTGATTAACCTAGTTCATTTCTCTGGCATTATATTGAAGTACAAAATTACTTTTCCGACAATCATTGTAAAGAAAATACATTTATTCGAATAAATCTTTAATCAGAAACTTAACTGCTAAATTGCTTAGCAATGTTTGTTCTCATTTAATGTAGGCCTAATTATAAGAAAGTTAGAAATACAAAGTCACTAGTTAGCTTTCGTATAAAATTGCCTTTTCATTTAAGGCTTGATAAAAAAGAATTGAATATGTAGCAGGTCAAAGTATAATTTTACAATTGTACAAGACATTATTTTTTTGCAGTTTGAGCTTTGAAAGCCATAACAATTAAATTATTTAGTCCATTTTATACTATTTTTTAAGAATACAGTGTTTATTTCATGTTGTAAAAGCTATTGACATTAATAAGGGTAAATGTAAAGCAATAACAAATAAAATACAAACCAAAATAATAACCTAAAATAAACAAAAACAAGAAAATAAATTTAACAAATTTCATTTTAGAATATTAGTATTCATCTGCATCTGATTTTACTTTTGTTGTCATGGAAACGTTGTATATTAAATCTAATGATTATACTCATTAGAGCTTAAAATTACCATGAGCTTAAAGTAACACATTATTTTCAATCGTATATTAGGTCCAACTATCGTAGTTTTTTTAATAACGCCAATGTTCAGCTATATAATGGCTATGGCTACATTGTTTGTTGTTGAAGTTTACTGTTGTGCATAATAGGTAAAGTAACATATTAATGGGGATACCACATTTTACAAGTGTACCATGAGTCCCACCAGACTCCATTTTCGGATGGAATAAGCACTTATTTATCATAATAATAACCAGAAAAAAGTGAGTATTAAAAAAAGATAATCCAGTTACCAACCTGTATATATCCCGACAAGTTAAGATCCATTAACACTACATTTCATAAATGCAGTATTTCTGAAATTTAAAATCATTTAACATACATGTCTCGTACATCAATTTAAATACTTTAAACAAATTGACAAAACGGAAAAATTCTTTTCCATTTTTTCAAGTATCCAAATCTCAAATAAACCATTAGTTTCAAAAGATAAAGCAGACCGGTATCTGTTTTTTTTCTGTTGTACTAATAGTAACTAGTTAATTAATAAAAATAAGTATAATTTGCACCTTATTACGGAGCAGAAATTGATTACTAATACTGATGAAAAGACCTGTGCCCATACCTGTGGGTTGGAATAAAGACACTCCTCAACTCTTGTTGAAGTTTAAAATTTAAAAGAAGCTCAGGTCCCACTTACTTTGATCTAAAATGGAAATATGTTTCATTACGATACACTTTCAAATTATCACACAAGTATAAATTATATTATTATTTATAACTTAGGAAAAATAATTAATGTCAGAATGCGTGAACAAATTTGGTATCTCGGTTAAAATCAATAGCTTGCTCCTTTTCTAAAAAATCCTTAAACAATAATTATTTGAATGAGTGGTTAAAAAAGCAACAAAAATACAAATTAAATCTACCTGAGTTTAAACTTTGAAGTTTAATTATTATACGATAGGAAATCGTTAGAGAAAACAGAAATCGTTAGAGAAAACAGTACATAAGATGAACTTTTAAGTATTCCTCTTTTTCTTAGTGAAGTTGTTAAAAAGTACCAAACAATTCTCTCAAAGTTTAAATTACTATTATATATTGCGAAATTGCTAAGAAAAATTATACACAAAACTAGTAGGCTACTTATAAGTATAACTTTTTTACTGTATTTGATTACACACTTTAAATTTAAACCACCATTTTTTGCCCGAGTTCGACACTATTATCCGTTCATAGTTTAGTTCATATTATAGGCCTTATGGAGGCTACTACCTGACCTAAGTACATCGGATACTATTTACCAAAATGAGTTATAATTATCCTTGTCTTAGTGTTTAATTCAAAATCCAAATTGCTTTATTTCAGAAACGAACATCTTGCTTAAAAACCCTATTATGAAGTTTTCTAATAACTAGTTTAAATAAGTCTTATAAAGTTGATGTTTTCATACCGGCTAGTAGAGTAAGATCTTTATTTCAATAGCATGGGCAATGCCTGCCCACGATATCTACTAAATTGTGAACGGACTGTAGTTGAGGCAGTTTGATGAATTACTTCTTTTTGCCCGAGCTTTGAAACAAATCTTTCTCACAACTAATTGTCATTAAATTAGACAAAAAAAGGCTGGGACAAAGAATTTCGTAACTTAGTTTTAACTATTTTCAAATCTGAAAAAAAAAAACAGTTTCACCTTTTCCAGTCTGTAATGAAAGATGACACATTTCAGTAAGTGCACAGGTTAAACACTGTGTGAAGTTCTCTCTTTTTTTGTTGCTAATTTAGCACAAATGTCTGTAAATTTTCCCCTCCAACTCTTAAGCGATCTTCTTCAATATATTGTCTTGCTCATTACCCCTTCGACCACTTCCACCTTTATTTAAACACTTCATCTTGTACATTTAGCAGCACCACTCAATAGTTTATTACTTTTACTGATTTTCATATTTCAACAAAAGAAAACACACTAAAACACTAATAATAAAATCCGAAAATTAAAAAGTAAACGTTGGAAAGGCTAGACTGGAAGCGTAATCAGACAATATGTTTCGACTATTTGCGACATGTGAGTGCATTTGACGCTGATGGGGGATCAGTCATGTCAGTGCCAGTGTTGCCAATGTAATTTAGAGATATTACTTTTTATTCCTTCCAGGACCTTGCCTCGATGATCACCAAACAGCTGACCTTGTTATACTGCACTGTGCGTGAAGCACAGGTCATAACCGCAAAAGGTCAATGACTTATAAACTTTCGATATAACCTTCTGTTCTTAACCAGCTTTGTTAGTTCTCATTTCATTTCAATAAAATGCATCCCCTTGTAAATTTATACTTTAATTTTCATATATTGAGAAAACTCCGCCGTACAGAAATTCATAACAAAAATCGCATTACATTAGAAGTAATATGAGATAAATATGTTTATCATTATCAGGAATAATGGCGCAAGGGGAAGTACTCAACATTAACATTTTATACTCAAAGTTGTACTTACACAAATATTAATAAATGGTTTCTAAATGTTTTTATTATTGGAATTATGTAATATTAGTAGTTCCGTGAACAGTAGACCTCGCTCGTTAAAAAAACAAATGTGGTTTTGAGCTTAGGTTAAAAATAGTGTGCCAGTAAGGAAGTAGGAACAAGGTTTAGCCAGCGAAACATTATTTTACAATTCCCGCGATTCCGGGATTTCTAGTTCTCGTTTTTTTCTTTTCTTGAGCTTTAACTGCTAAAGATTTTTTTTAGAGGCATTGTGTTTTATTTAGGTTAATAATGCGTAAGATAGCTAAAAATATCAAGTTATAGAGGGAAAACATATAATTAAATATTTACATACTTAAATAACTAAAACTTAACAATGTATTTACAGTTCCATAACTTCCATATCATATTCCAATATTAGAAATAATGAAAACAAACGATGTTAAAACGTCGTGATAGTGATCTCAACTTTATTCTCAACCCATGTAGCAACACTTCCCACGGTGTCCAACGGTCATTTTTTGTATGTCCTTTATCGCCGAGCGGTTTTATTTGTTTCATCTCATTTTGTAATTTAAGTAAAGCTAAGTCAAATACTTTTATGAAATTTACAAGTATTCAGTTTAATTCTTTGATTTATTCTCTACACTTTCTTATCCCCTACACTTTCTTAGTATTATATGCCATTTTTTGCAAAGGATATATTCCTAAACTACTATTCAAAACAGGCCTAGTTTTGTTAGCAGTCTTGTAGTAGGAACATAAAAACTAGTGTTTTCAAAATAAAAAATTTTAAATTGATAAATATTTTTATATAATTCTATTTATAACTAAATTGCGAAACGTTTTTACATCCATGAAAAAAATTACAATAATTTTTACTACTTTTTATGTAGGCCTAAAGTTGAACTTTTTCCTTTCGTTACTGAACATGCTAATAACTAATAAATGTTTCAGGATCTAATAACTTTGTTAATTTTACTTCAATCATTTTTTTAATGGCATATATGAATTCTTTAAACCTTTATGTAAAAGGCAATGCAACACTTTTGAATTGGTTTAGAATAAACGTATAAAAACATGGTTGAAATACAAAAATTTTGACGATTTTTAACAAATTTTAAGTTTACGGCCATTTTGTGAGCTTACCGTTAGAGATACGGAAAAAAATCAAGGATACAATTTTGTTGAAAATCAAATTTGCTACTAGCAAAATGCCATTAGTTTTTAAATTCGACTTACGGTTAAGCCAAAAACTGGCTTTGGAAAAAAGCTTACACTGAGAGAAACGGTGCGGCCGCCATTTTTATTTTATTTAAGGGGTTAAAAATGAAAAATTGAAAAACTTTATATGCACATGGCTCGGCCTAGGAATAAGGAACATTCATGCAAAAAATCTTCAAAATCGGTTAAGGCGTTTTTCCATAATCGTGAGACAGACACACAGACACAGACACACAGACACACAGACACACAGACATACAGACATACAGACGAAATGCCGAACGGTCGAGTTAAAACGAAGACCTCGCTTCGCTCGGTCAATAATATTTAAATGATGCGTTTCAAGTAACAAACCAATATTTAATAAGTATGACTATATTATAGTGTATAGTTTGCATAACATGTCCAAGGCTTTAGTAAAGCTGCAGCGTTAGCAACAAGTAATACAAGCGTAATATAACTTTGAACAGAAGCACTATTAAATTAACTGGGATCATTTTGATTTATTAATTTAATGCTTTATTACCACTCGGCGGATTTATCGTACTTAATATTTGCTGACAATGTTGGAACAAGAACAAGGAATACATTTCTGGACTTAATGTTACTCTGCAATATGTCGTAATGAGTTATTGTTTGTGATAAAACATGGAAATTCCTTAACAGAGTTATTGGAAAATAATGTCCTTAAAATAAACAGTTATTTTAAATACGGTTTACCAAAATGAGGTGATTTTTACTTAAAGTAAAGATTAATGCGTACAAAATGTCGATGTGTGCCTTATTAGTTACATGGAAAACATGAAATCCGTATGTATATATATTGCAAGCCTTATTTATTTGATGAATCATGTCCTTAGCGACATTGCGATTCTATTAGTTATTTGTGACTTAGTAACCCCCCATAACAGTAGAATTAATTGTTAGGTTTGACAATTTGTAATTTCTAGCAGATTAATGTTGCCGTAACAACTTTGACTCTGTACATTGATTATAGGTTTTGTACCCCTACATTTAATAAACTATTACACCTGGTAATCAATAAAGCTAAATATATTATTTATGTTGTCAACATCCATTTCTTCTACTACAAGGCGTACTGCGATGGTAGGGTTATTCTGACTTCTGGTATTGCGTACTCAGTTCATGGAAAGGGAGGGAAAGGTTTTATGTGTTGAAATTCGCACGGGTTAACTAACTAGTAAATGTGTTTAACAGTAAAATAATTTAAATATTTATTAGTTTAATACATATTGCTTTAGAAAATAATCCTATCTCAAATTTGTTTGGACATATAAAAGACAGGTTTATTTATATTACAAATACCAGCATTTACACAATGTTTAAAATTGATGTATTGTTTTACAGTAGAATAGAAAAGGCAGCTGAATATGGGCTTAGGTTACTCTTAAGGCATACAATAAGTTGTAACCCTATCACGAACAGGGTCAGGTACAAAAGATAGTATAAAGATTATGAAACTAATAATATATAGAAATTTGCACAAGAAAATACCGAAACTATTTTACAACTTTGAGCTTTAGCCACATTAATAGTGTACAACAGTGTAAAAATATTGCCTGAAAATCCAGTTTGGGTAAAATATAATATTGTAAACCACAGAAAAAATGCTATGTCTGATAAAACAGTTAGAGAGTAGAGATAATGTAATCGTTATCATACACAATAGTCAGTGATAATATATCATGTAACAAAAGGGAAAACTAATAGTAATTTTTATTAGAATCGAAGAGTTTGTACTGTGAATAATTCTGTTTCATAGATTTTTATTTCCACTAAAAAAATGTTGCTGTTAATGTGTTTCACGTTGCATCGAAGGATCAACAAATTCTCTGGAAATTACCGTAGCTAATTTTTCGTATGCTGGCTGTTGCACTAACCTTGACTAAAGTGTCAGCATTTTGTAATATAATAATAAACAATCGCATCCCTTCGAGTAAGTACAGTAACCAAAATCACGCCAAAAATTTATAGCTAATAACAAAATGAACTAAAAATTAGAAAATAATTTCTAAGCATGAAGAGTTTGTTCTACATCGATACAAAGCCCAGTAATTCATTATAATTAAATAATTTATAATAAGTTTAAAATAAGAATTTAGTAATAACCTAATTAATTCGTTTTATTATAAAAAAAGTGTCGGGTGCTTCACATCAAATGTTACAAATATTTCATTATTAGCTATTTACAAAAGTATAATTATTATAAACATATATGGTAAAACGCAGCCCACGCTTTTTTACAATAAAATCAATTATTTTGATAGTTACAAAATTTAAATTTTAAACTCATTCAAAATAGTGTTTAACTAGAATGAAATACTGGGCTTTAAATCGATGTAGAAGAAACTCTTCATACTTAGAAATTATTTTCGAATTTTTATTACTGTTTGCTTTTAAAGCTTGTTTTTTTTAAACTATAATTTTATTTTTAAGTCTCAAAACAGAATCAAAAGCAATTGTAATAAAGTGACTAGATTTTTAGTATATCGTATGTATGACAATAGATTTAAAATTATATATGTAAAATGTAGGCGGATGGGGAGGGGTGTATGTAAATTATTGTATTGTCATCGGTCCTTGACATGTGTGCAAATTTTAAAGTTAAACAGAAGTCTGTCAAGCTAATTAAAGCTTGTAAAAAAACAAATGGATTTACAAATAGTTTTGAAAGTGGTTTATATTGTTCTAGACAATCAAATGTTGACATATATTGATATCAAATCATTTCTGTAGTATTTTTACTATTGCATTAGGCCTACATCAAAATAAAATCTGAGATAAAAACGTACTTCGAATTGGAAACTACATGTTTTCATCTTTCATCCTGTAGACGGTCTCTAGGGAAATACCCGTAATGTCGATAATGTCGCATTGCCCAACCCAAGTAAACGCATGGCGTTTGCTATCTCACCCACGTGAACACATGACGGTTCCAGGGTAATTAAAGGCTTTTTAAAATAAAACCACCACATTTAGAAGTATATTGCTTTGTTTTTTGTGCGGCTGCCTTCCTCATTGAATTAACTTATAGGAATTAAAGTAAAATGTAGATATGTTAAGTCTAATTAATTCAAGGATAAAACGAATAACTCTTTGATTAAAAATAAATTTCTGACAAAAATTAATAGCAACGAAAAACGAAATGCAAAATAAAGGCAATTAAATAACAAAAATAATTTGCTATTACATTACAGCGTCGACAATATTAAATAAACGTAGTTTAAGACGAATCACTTCAGGATATCGAATCACCTTATTCAATCAACCAAAGTGTAAGATTCCTATGGAAATTTAAACATTTTTGTTTCATTTAAAAAATTTTTTTTAAATATTGAAACACAAGCTGTTATTCGACATACAATTCTGTATTTCATAAAAAGTCTTGTTACAACATGTACTTTAATAGTGAAATATGTCAGAAATAAGTAAGGGACATGTAGCATATCTTTGAACGTATTTACACTTGACTACCCTCGGATAGTCCATAACAATACGACATTGTTATCGGAATGTATTCAGGAAAGGTGTAGTTTTAACATTGCATATTTGTATTAAATATTTTAAAAAAACATGTCCTTTCACAGAGGTGTTTGAACGGTAAGTGTTCCATGCAATTGTATTATAAGAAGTTAGGTACTTAAAATTGTTGAACCTGTGGATGTCGCGTAAAGCAAACGTTTGTGTGGCATGGCCTAATGGTTTAGAAAGAGTGTTAATTGGTTTGACAACTTTATTGTATTGGAGAATTAAAGAAATTATACCATACTTAATATATTCGAAAAAAAACAGATCAAGTATAAAAATGTGAGTTTTAGATAATTATGTTTAACTCTGTAAGTAATTTGTTAAATATTATAGCTGATGAAATATCAAATCTCGGAGATTTTACAGATTACAGAAAATAAATAAAAATACACACACGATAGAAATCAAAATAAAATGTATGAATTCCCTTTTAGAAGAAATGGATAAACCCATTCTAAATGTAAAATTTAGAGTAATTCTCGAAACTTTACTTTTGGCTTTGCAAGGCTCTCAACTTTTTAATAAATTCTCTATAAAAATCGTTTTATAACATATAAAAAGAAGAAAAAAATGAAAAAAGGACTGTAAGCTGTAAGTACAAAAAAAAGTTAAATATATTATACAATTATAGCTTACTACCCAAATGATGCGGTGAAATGACGGATATAAAGGAAAAGCATAAATATCTTACGGATATATGTTTTGAGCATTATTTACATAGTATTATTTAATTACTTATATATAAAGTAATATAACGTAATTAGTGTAGAATTATATAGATAACACGTAATTTAAATATAACACATTTAAAAATAAAATTTAATGTTTTTTTTGCACGTATACTTATATAAGCATTGCTTAAGGTGTTTCCAGTAAACATATTACTATCCTGTGTTTTAATTGATTGTTTCATAATTTTGTCATTATTTTTTTGTATGGTAAATTCAGATATGTGTAGGCTAAAAAATGTGTTTTATACCTTATATGAAATTCAACTAAATCTAAGCTATTTTCAGATAGAAAACGACAATATCTTCTGAATATTAACATTTGAATACGTATGCAAATATGCAAATGTGTATATAAAGTGTGTACTACCAGTTTGACAGTTACATCTACAAATAACTATCAGGTCCCAAAGTTTAGTATCATTGAAATTTAAATAAATGTTACCAGAAACTGGAACAAACTTTCTCACAAACATATTTAAATTATTAAACAGATTCACTGTGACTTCATAAGTGTATTAACGTAGGAGAGGGATACATTGAAGTAGGAGAGTAACTAGTAAATAGTATTATTATTAGCTAGAGAGAAAACTATTCTATCGATTTCGAACAAATTTGCACCAAACATGTCAATTAGGCCTTTATAGATGCACGAAAAAAGGGTTTGACAAATTTTGAAAAACAACCCCCTTTTAGCAAAAAAACAGGAAAATCAGTTGTCATTATTATTATTAGCTAAACGAGAATTTTTAGAAAGATGCGGTAAATGTGAGTAGTAAAGCAATTTGTAAATATCTTTTTTGAAAATAGGGTGTATTAATGTACGGTATTATAGGTGCCACGTTTCTTTACTGCGCCACATATCCACAGTTCTCAAGTCTCGTCTCGTGGGAGTTGTCAAATTTTTAATTAAAGCTTTATATGATTTCTTATTTTTTTAAATATATAAATTCAATGTACCAGTTTAACGTAAAAAATACAATGATAATTATCAATCTTTGTTTCTAATATGATAAAAACACATACAATAATGTGATGCTTACGAGTAACATCTCATTTACAGTATCATATAAAAAATAAATCATTACGGCTTGACCGACCTTTTATATCACATACGCCCACTCGTGGAACACATTATCTCTTGAGTAAATATTGAAACAGTCAACCTTTCATACAACATTATACACTCAACATTGCCTACATTTCAACTGCAGACATACTATTTGAACACAACCTTTAAATTTCATGCTAACTAAGTTTGAAGGGTAGCCATCTGGAATTGTGTATAAAACATGACTCATGCTGTGCTTTGATAAAAGCAAGATGTTTGAACGCTCTCTTCTACCGTAACACAACTAATACAGTTTAAATGATTTCTTATCACTGAAAATCTGTAAAAACCCACAATATTATACACGTTTGTTCTCAATAAATATAAAATCGCATTACAGTAAATATTGTCATTCGTTTTGTTTTCTTAAAACAAAAGCATACGTATGCTTTCTATTGTTTTCGAGTAGGTATGTAAATTGTACTTATTACATAGTATACGCTTTTAAATTGCCTTGAGATTACCACATAATTATATATATGTACTTATTACAGAAGTTAATTAATCATGGCATAAATAAGTTGACTCATATAAAATTGTTTCGCTTTTTAAAAATTATAACCTAATTTAAAGATTGTAAACTTTTAAACTCTTTATACCATTTTACACTCATTTTTACAACAATTATTTCAACATATGTGAAGTATGTAAATTTACATTTTAGCATTTTGTACAGTTTAGCTAGTTTAAAACTAATAACATTCTTAACAAGCCATATGGTTAAGTTTGCTGTTTGAACTTGTCCTTTTGAACACAACAAGTTGTTTGTTAAATAACGAGACAACTTTCAACAGCCGACAAACTTTCATCCTAATCTTTTCCAGTGCAATTTCATATAACAGCCCAGTCAACGAATGATTTTAGAAGGAAAGTCAATGAGCGGAAAGACCAACTATGATACGTTGTTTGGGGTACCCAGTAGTACAACATACACGTTTTATTATTGTATGTTTAACAAACAGATGTAATACTAACAAACCAGAAAGTGCGAATTTGATTAACACGTTTTTATAAAAGTAAAATCGTGTAATAAGCATGGTTGTGTTGAAATCTCCTTCACACTTTATAGCTTACAGCAAGCTCTATGAGACTTTATTAAGATTACTTTTCACAACTTTTTTTCAAATTTTTGATGTAGTTGGCTATAGGTTTTCTGTAAAGTATAATCTTGCACATCAGATTAACTCCAAAAATCTTTTTAAAAGATTTATATACATAATTTCGAAAAGATGGTTAAGCGTCTGAAAAAAATGAAATATGAATAATAATAAAAACAACTTTTGGTATCCTGTTAAACAATATCTCACACGATATTATTTTTAAAAAACTTTGGGGTACCCAATTTATGCCCTTCAAAGTTCTACATATTGTACATTCTTTTGAAGTATATGCGGGTCAGCAAGCATTAGAACTACGAATAACAAATGTAATTGTGTTATCTTTATTTCCAGAGAAAAACAACAAAGACGGACTACTTCTAGATATAAAATAAAATTATATTGTAAAATTATAATAAAATTATAAGTTGTGCGTTTGATATGAGTATTAATATTGCTTAATAATAAGATAAATTCATGCTAGTTGTAATTAAATTCGCTTATGGATAATACTTGAAGACGTTACTAATATTAACAAGGAAGCTAATAATTTGGTATGTTAATTTATTTTTATTTTATTTGGTTACAGAACGCCTCAACTTAGGATAAGATTTTGTGGTATGAACTTAAATATTAATGTTATAACCCAGCACGTATTTACACTTATAATTACAGACTTGTTCTAATATTACTTTTCTCGTTTATTTCAAAGAGCGTAAATGCTCAATTTAATATTTTTGATATTATTTTAGTTAATGGTTTATCCTATTTTTTTGCCACTCATTAAACTTAATTATTTCAATCTGGTAAAGTAGTATGAAATAAATCTATTCTTCTTCCGTTATAACAGCTTCGTATATTTAATTTAAATTTGTTTGGCATTTGTTGGAACTATGCTTACTTGAGATACAAATTATTAAATAAACTACCAATTAATTGTTCTTGTTTAGTGACTGATAAGTCAAATAACTGACGATTAATGCCCTCACTACTATTGGACCATAACAATTACCGTTTGGTTATTAATACGAGGATTGCCGTTCTACCTAATCCTGTAGTCTATATACATTTTATAATGTCGACAGAAACCTGCTGCGTATCCGGGGACAACATTCAGAAACGTTTAGTTATATAAAGTCGTTTTATACTTGTAATTTCAAACAGTTTAAGACATTAAATTCATTATGATTACCGTATCTACATATGATTCAATAGATGTGTACACACAAACACACATACATTTATTCCCTACGAATTAATGTAGAATAAATATTCCAATTTAGTAATACTTTATGGGGGTTTCTTAAAATATCATAATGTGCGACAAAACATTTCTGAACAATAATTACTTCTTTTTATAATTTTTGTATGCCAAGGGTACAGTTTTATCACAAATAACAGCTGTAATTATCACGAACTTTGTACAGTATTTAGCGTCCAGATATACTGGTTCCATCCATTCCAGATAATTATATTGAAAACAAGCTATTTGATAATTTAGAAAAATATATTCAGGAACGAAAACGCTGAACTCGATTGGAAACAAACGCTCTCGAAATTGGACAAGCCAGAAATTCTTTTAAACTAGCAGGAACCAGCTACCTTTGAAAACATAGAGGTATAATCTACAAAACGGCTGTACAAATAAGTTATTAGAATTTATAAATTTAAATAAATTAGGTTGTAGTAAAGGCTTAAACATTCAAATTCAATTCACATGTGGTACATTTCCTTTGAAATTTATGTGCGTCCAACAAAGAGCATAAAGGAAAATTTAAGGAATGTATCAAGGAAGTGATGGAATATCAACATGATATCTAAATATTACAGGATGTTTGCAACAGACGATCTCGACAAGTTTAAAAGCACAAAAGGTGAACAGGAAGGATTTAGAAAAGAGAAAACGCTACTTACGATACTTATTGTAAACTTTTAAACCTTATTTATCAATCAAATCATATTAGAGTTATATGATGTAAAGGTAAACTTTGTATTTAAAGAGTAATAAAAATTGTACATTTTAATTTGTCTTATTCTCTACAATTATTAAATCGTTTTGCGAAAATCGTAATAGAAAAATGAATTAAATTTCTGTAAACAGTACTGAAAATAATATCAAAACTAAAACAAGTTTTATGGATGTCCCTGTGTAATTTGTGAATTGGGCTATGACTTTGTTTTACTTTACATGTTTGTCTTAAATTGCAATAATATACATTCAGTTTAATAATTCCGGAAAAGGTTTTGGTTGTAATTACTAGTTTTGATTGAATCAATTATAATAAGTTATATTTTTGTTATGGTAAAAAATGTTTCAAATAAAATTGTTGTCAAACTATTTGTTAAACTCACACAATGAGGGAAAAAATGCTAATGTATTATAATTGCATAAACTATAGCAAACTGTAATCAGTTGTATTATGAACAGCACATAAGTAAGGAATGAAAGTAAGCTGAGCTGCTCACAATAGCCTAATACATTATTCCACAGAAGCAAAGAGTTAAACAGGATATTACTTCCCTGGCTTTGTAACTTCTATTCACTGAAGATTACGTCCGGACATAAATTACTTCTTGTGAAGGTTGAATCGCAGCAATGAATGCCAAATTTATTAAACTGATCAGCAGACTTCGTTTACTTATAACTAACTTATAATATGATTCTAACTATAATCACTGATGATGAAACTTGGTTATCAAAACAAATTTGAGTACTAAACATTTTTTTCGTGAGAAGTTTATTATTTAAATAGGTATTCTTTCTCATAAGTCCAGTTCAAGTAAAAACTGTATTAAAATAATTATACCTGAGAAACTGTAACAAACATATACAGTAAAACCTCATTAATCCGGACTAATTGGGGCTTTAAGTCGTCCGAATAGTTAGTAAAATGAATTGAAAGTTGGATTAAATGAAATAACCTTAATATGAACAAAGGTACATAATGAAACACCCTTTATAGAAAACGAACATCTATTTTGAGTTTAGATGTATGTACAGACAATACGTTAATTCATAAAACATGTAGTAAAATGTATTACACTGTGAATATGAAAGGTCTATTCTGTGGACTACTAGTTTAGAATGGCTTATTCCAAATTTAGCTGAATGTAATCTTTATAACCTGCAGTCAACTGGCTGTCCGGATTAAGCAAAGTCCGTCATAATGGAGTCCGGATTAATGAGGTTTTACTGATGTAAGAAAGTTATCAGAACTATAATTTAGTAATATTGCTGGTGTATAAATAAGGCCACCTTTGCTGTAAAAGTAGGCCTGTGGTGTGTAATATATTACAGATGTATGTAAACAGGAATTATACCATAAATAAAGTACATAAAACATAAACAAAAAACAAAGAAATTATAACATATTAAAATAATACACAATATAAAGTGTATAGAACAAATAATGTAGATTTACAAATAATAATTATAAGCTAGCTATCCGAAAAGATAATCTGTCTAAGTTAAACCGTCGTAGAGTCTTACTTGCTGTTCCTATAGTAACGCAATTAGTTAATAGTGGAACATTTCTTTTTACGATATACAAAAAGTGTGCTCATTTACATTCTGATATACATTTTGGGCCACCAATACTTAGGGTTCACTGCTATTCGAAATAAGAATTGGCAATATTCTATTTCTTGAAAAAAAATCTTAGTGAATTGTTAGTTTCTATGGATCTAACTCCACTCGATTCCACGTTCACCGTGCAGTACAGTTCTTACGGGAGAATAGACATTCTACTACCATTACAAAAACATCTCATTTATTGTCATGCGGGTTGCGTCAACTGACCGAGCATTGCATGGGAGTTGATGTTTTTTAGTTGGCTAGTATAGCTGAGTCCGACAATAAGAAACACAAAAATTATAAAAAAAAGACGTTAAATGCAGAGGATATGAGATTGAGAGTGGGTTGACGTTTGCCGACTTTTTCATTTATGTAATTTTTTTTTTATTTATTATGTTTGATAACAAAAATATAAATTCAAAAATATTTAGGTATTCATAAACTTAAGATCTAAACCAAATCACATTTGAAAAATAAATAATATAACGTAATTTATGTTAAGTAACTTTCGCACTATACTCAATTGTATATGGAGCTGTTCCAATTTATTTTTTTAATAACTTTTTCACCATCTACAAGTTTCAACGAGGTTTACCGAATACATGACGCATATGAATCTTCTATAAAGTAGATTGATAGATGACAGAATACCAACTAACTTTAGAAAAAATCTAATTTACAACGTCGTGGGAGAATGTTCTAAAGTTATGTCAACATCAGCTGCGTCTTGTGAAGTTCTCGAATGTGAATAATAAATACATCACGTGACATGAATGTCAATAGAGCTCTTACTGCAAACGTGCCTAAAATCTATGTTATAACCTGGGTAGTTTTGTGCGTGCATGTATATGTATAGTATGTGTATTTCCCGCAATAAGTAGTATAGCTTATTATAACATGAATATTTTATAAGTATTAATTTGGTTAGAACTGGAGGTTATAAAAGGCGCTCTGTTTAGGTATCTGTTTTTACAAGTCATGTTGTTTTTACAAATAAGTTTAAACTGTGCAAAATTATTCTAAAAGATAATACAAGATGAAAATAAAAATAATCATACAGCCCATCCACAAAACTACTTCAATTTAAATTTTTTCTCACATATAGGCTATAATTTTCGAGCTGTGGTTTTCGAGAGAAGTTTTCACTTTTTATTAAAGCAATTATATTAATAATACAAAATAAAAAAATCTAGTTGAATTAGTTATTTGAATTTGTTTAGTACTGAACTAATTTTTATGAAATTACTTACATTTAGGGATAAAAATGTAGAGTATTTTTAAACTGAGAAGGTAGTTGGCAAAATGTAATAGACTGAAACTCAAAGTACCAAACGGGGAACCTTTTAATTCCAAAAATATATTTAGAGTTTCAACCATCCCATTACAATTAAAACAGTTTGCTACATTTATAAACTACAAGCCTGAAAATTTTAATAGTAGTTCAAACGCATTGCCGATATTGTAAGCGCGGAAATAATTTGTTGTATGACAGTCAGGCAGGTTATTAAGTAAATTATTGTATACGGTGTTTTTTGTAAAATTTTTTGAAATGTATTATTTGATCTTTTCGTTACTTAACATAAATCTATCTATAACATCCATTTTATAACAGAAATCTACACCAATACGACACAATTGACCTTTGTTCAACTTAGGCCCAATCAGTATCATTCGGAAAAAATATCAACATATTGAAGTTTAATAATAATGTCTTTTAAATTTGCTTTAAACTAACGGACAGTTGAATTAATATAATTTACTTAACAAACTATACTTAACACAACCGATCATTAAACCCGTATCTTTAATTATACTCATTTGGCAAGTTAATATAATATTTTGTCTTATTTACTAATTAATTATTACAGTGAATATATATATATATATACAGTGAATATACAGTGAATAAAACGAATATAAAATATTCTTGCACGACTTGGAAGTAGAAAAGTTTAGTCTTTAAAATTTTCTTCAATGTAAGTTAAATAATATAATTATTATAACCATGGAATTAAACATATTATTTTGTGTCTTCAATTTAAATACATTCTTCTCTGTCAATTAGAATTTGAGGATTTATTAATCTACAATAAATATGCGGTAATAATTTAATTTGGGTTAAAATCAATTAATTCAATTTAAATCAAATGTTACTATTTTGTTTTATTGGATAGTTAGATCATAACTTTTTTTTTAAATAATGGTTTCCTTGTTTTATTTTTAAATAACGTTTTTATGTACGTTTGTGCGTTATGAAGTGTTAAGTACATTCAATGTTTGATCGTTTTATTTTAAATTATTAATAGTAACTAGCTGACCCGTGCGAATATTTCGCAAGTTCAGAGTAGGCCTACATTTACCTGATTTAACACGTTGATTTAATTAAGTTAATTAAGTTTATTTATTTACATTGGTTTATAAATAACAGTTTCCCTATACAATCTTACAGTGTAAACAATCTAACTAACAGCTGTCATGCTAGTTAAACAGATGGTTAGTAGATGGCGCCTTTCATTAGGAACATACAGAGTATAATATAAAAGTTTTTTAAATCAATTTTTGTTATTAAAACATGAATTTTAAGCTGTTTGTCTATTTTTTACGTGTAGTGGTTAAGGAAAGCTTTAAAATGATGCCTCATTCAAGTAATTTTATGATGTATTAAGGAAGTTATGGCGTACCGACAAAAAAATAGTCTTGAGAAATAATATATGCGATTGTTATTGTCTTCAAACTGTTCCATTATTTTATCTGTAAGTTGTCCAAAGTTAGTATCTAAAACAATATAACAGATTCATTTTAAATATAAGTACAAACAACATACAAATAGAACAAACGATATATAACTCTACATAGTCTGGTTTTGTTGTTGATAAATAAGTTGTACTCCATATTAATTGGAAATGTAAAATTATTGCAGTTTATCATTAAAATAGCCTGGTCTAAATCTAAGTTGGTCTTGTTTTGTGATTTAAGCTTTCTTTTGCATTAAATACAAACAGCATTTATTATTAATCTCGTGTTTATGTTGTAAAGCTGTAAAACAATTTTTTGGTAGTTAATACTTAATACAGAAACATCGTATGCTTTTCTAATAAATATAAAGTAGAAGAAAGTTTTATTCACAAAATGAAGCCATTATTTTAATAGATAAAACCACGTGTTATTGCATTGAGTTAAGTTCTCCACCATGCACCACTTTATTTTTAAATTGAGATCTTTTTTCTACAAAAATTATTTAGGTTTATAAAAAAATTCTGCATTTGCTCATCTCGCCTTCGGTGTTTTACCCACTTCCAGAACACCAATTGACACATATAGCCTATATTATCTACGTCTTTAAAATGGGTAAAAACCGCTCACAGTTAGGCCTACACGAAACCCAACAGTTTTGCTATCGACCGTTAGGTAGCATATATGTAAAGCAGACATCTGTGGCAGGCCGGTGTGAGTTTTTCTTAAAAGTTTCACTATCTCTATAGTAATAATACATTGCAATTATCAAGAGTTTATAATTTGTTTACAAAACATATAACTTAAAGTACCTAGAAAAAGAAGATCAGTCGTAAGTCGTCAGAGTTGTATGCATGGATTTGTCGTCGTGAGAATGATTTCAGTCACTGACGAATCAGTTGGAAAAGTACTTATAATAGAATATCCTCCTAATGCACCAAATTTAAATAATTCTGATTTCAGAGATCTTCGCTTGAATTATTAAAGGTATAAAAAATAAATTGTTTACTAATGTAAAAATTGTATTTGGATACTAATGCTAAAACATTTTTCTTTATGTCCACAATGTAAACAAAATCTAGTTAAATTTAATTCTATACATCCACAACGTTAGCTCTGGGTAGTGCTAAAAGAGATTATATCATTATACCGAGAATACAGAAAACTAAAAATTATATTTCGAAAAATGTTAAATTCATATAAATAAATAATTCTATTGAATCAGTAGACATCATGTCCACATGGCTTTGCATTTTTATCCAGTCATCCCTAGTTACTATAAAATAGCCTCTGCGTTTTAATAAACCTTATAAATTTACAACAAATGTAGAAAATAACACTTTATGAACCCACTCTTACAGCAAGTCAAGTTTACTGGACACTCTTACAGACTTCTCTCTCAAAGAACACTAGTTAAAAAGTAACAATGTCATGCAGAAGGAAAGTGAATCAGGTTAAGTTATAACAAGTACTTTTCCCCGGGGTGTTAAATTCTTGTTAGTTCGATTTATTACTACTTTATATTCAACTCACTCAGGATAAAAAAAAATATATATGATCAGTATATGCAATAACAATCGTTAATTTATTAATTAGATTTCAAATAATATTGTAATTACTTCTTAATTAAATTAATAATTTAATACGTTATATTGGGTCAATTAATGCTTTTTTAAATTTAATATTTAATAGGCAATTGTTCGTTTAATAAAGTTTGTTTTTAAATGTATGAGTTAAAAATAAAAATAAATGTATATGCTACCATTTTATTACAACTTGAAGGTGTTTGGATTATATTTTCATAAGAGGTAGTACAAGGTTTAAATAAATATTGTGTTTAAAACAACAAATAAAAATTTTTCCAATAATTTACAACTGATTTGTTTATATTTAGGAATAGAAACAATATTTATTGTATTGTAATTCTTGTACAAGAATAATCACTAAAACAGTAATTGGTGTGTATTTTGAAAGTGTGTTTTAATATATTTTCCAGTACTATTTCTTTAATTGTCAACCTAATAGACTTTATAAACTATAGCGTTCATAATTTTACCATCAGTTATTATTTAAGTTCTATATTAACATTAAATAACATCGATACTTTCTATCACTCGGGAATATGTGCCTTGGTATCGACGGACAGTCAGAAGGAAGCATATATTATTTATGTACATCATACATTTAAATTGGCAAACGCATTGTGAAATATTAGGTAAATACACAATGAATGAGGTTTATAAAACTGCCACATAGGGTTATCTGTTGTATTAGAATATTTAATAAAAACTGAAGCATTTAAATGTACTTTAGCAATAATGTTATAACAGTATTTTGACAAGTCGAATTTATATATTATGTGTATATTTACTCCATAAAGATGTTGATTAGGTGTATGTTGATTAAAGGTATTTAGTTTAACTGTCTATTCTTACTTCAAAGGCTTTTGTTCAAAGTACAAAAGGTTTTGTAAAATTTTTAATTGGTCTTAAGCAAAATATCGCAAGACAAAGCCGGTTATTCGGACAAATTACAAAACACCCCCTAAGTGGAACCCTAAAATTGAAACCTTTGTATCAGATAAACGAGGTACTACAATAGTACCATAATTAAACATTTGGGAATGATTACAATTTCAGAGAGAATATTAGGTCGTTATTTCTGGGCATGTTGACGAAGGGATGCACGCTATATCAAACGCTATAAAATCTGTCAACGTTATAAGGTAGATTAACTGAAACCCGATCGTATATATTTCTGAATCCCTGAAGAGCCATCTGGAATACGAACGTCAGGCATTATAGAAAGCGTACTTAGCAGTTAGATTTGTTTTTGTTGTTTAAGGACTTCTTTATTAAATGGGATAGAGGCATAACTCGTTCGATTAGTATCTACTGTGAAAAATAAATCAAACTAATAAACAAAACCCTTTACAATTAAAGAGCAATTTTTACAGGATGCCTTTCGTAATCAAATGACATTACAATTTTATGTAAAATAACTTCCATATTTTAAATAAAACAACTAATATGGGTAGAAAAACACAAAATTTTCTCGTTTCCAGAAGGTATTTTAAGTAAATTAGCTCCTCAATATTGAAATCCTAGTAGTATTGTTATGCTTAGGAACCAACTAGGCACAAACCTACACATACGTGTCAAACCTTGAACCATGTGGTGCTTATTTATGTGAATTCTGTGTAGTTAATATTTGTAATTTGTAAACAAATGACAATGTGTTAAATGTTACTTGAGAATGATACTATGAAGTCGAAACAGTAGTCCTCAATCAACACAAAAGCAAGGTAAACATTTTTATTTAGAATACTTAGTATTGAGATCAAGAAGTAGGAAGTATTTTGACAATATAATGTGTTCATCTTGTAGGTACTATATACGAGAGCTAGTTCTGTAAACTATTTAAGGACTAGTAGGCCTAAGCCCCCATGAAATTTGCCGTGTTGGCAGATTAATTAGATACACATCAGAAACACATTAATTAAAAAAATATATTTAAAACCAACAGACTTAATCTAGTATTACCTATGCTGACGGGGATTTTTAACTAGGTAAAGGTGCACAATTTTAAGGATTATAAAACTGTAGACATATTCGTTAAAATTTTTTATTTATTTTATATATCTAAATAAAGATAAAAATTTTGTCTTTCAATTGCGTTTAACTTCATATTGGTAGATCAAATGATTTAGAAGTTATTAATATTATAATGAAGAAATTAATAGCCTAATAGAATAAGTTTATTTGTATACGAAGATGTACGAATGTTTCCGAAGTTAAACTAATGGGTATCCCTTCTTTTAACTTATATTAATGAATATATTGATAATACAAAATTGTTTTCATTTTATAACCTCAAATTAAATCTTATTACATATTATAGCCTCAAAAATCATATAACAAATCAAATTCACAAGTCTTTTATTGATTGAAGTTGTAAACATAACCATAAAGTAGTCTATAATCTACGCCAAGTTTTGTTTAAGTATTATAGATGATTTGAAAAATCAGCTGTTATATTATATTGCTACTCACGTACGTATGTATGCATGTACGTACGTACACTCGCTTTTATAGGAGTTGATAACAGAAAGAGGAGGAGGGAGGTGGAAAGAGAGAGAAAGAGAGAGCTTACTATACTATCTTCTAAATTGACTTTAAGGTGCATGGTAGTTATAAAATGCTTTCAGATTAAGACCTTTAAGAATAAAGAAAATTTTGAAATAAGGAAATTTTCAAATACCGTAAGGTGTTTATGTGTTGTGTGTAAATAAGTTTTTTTTTTAAAGCTCAGTTAATTGTATCTGATATATAATGGATAGTACAGATTTGTTTATATTATCACCTTTTGGATGTTATGGTGAATACTTTTCTATATAATGTTTCCGCTAAAATAGGTAACACAGTTGGTTTTCAAGCTTTCCAGGATATCAAAATACAAATCAACATTATGAGAACGTAAAGAATTTCATATTCGAGTGCATTGGAAATATCGTGATTATTGGAGAGAAGTTGCCTATCGATGTATAAAATCTAAAATGACGGTATTTATTTAATAATATTATATATTGATGTAGTATTATGAATTTTTATTTTCTCAAATAATACAGCAGGAAGCAATATGTTAGGTTGCATTAGGGCTTAGATGTAAGTATTGTGCTTTTTACTGTGAAAGTCCTAAGAACGAATTGTCTCTGGTACATTAAGGGAGGCACAACCTTATTATTTTTTAAAACATTAAAACAATAACCTATGAGTTCAAATTAATACATTTATTAGAAAACGTTAATTGGAAAATCTTTACCTATATTGTAAATAGTTTTAAATCAGAATGAATCGAAACAAATTCCAAAGAAAAATGCATATCTGTTAAACAAATGTCTTATTTTTTTTTTTTTAATTATATGAATTACCTAATACCCTAATACCTATTACCCTAATACAGAAAAAGTTGCAAATGAAGAAATAAAACAGTTTTTCGTAAAAGTATCGTAAAAGAATGGTATGTATAACGTTCCGATTAATAATAATTTATTAAATATAAAAAGTAAAAGCAAACTGGCCAGGTTGAAACAAGAAATAAATGGTAGGTACTACAAAATTGAGAGGAAAAGGCGACTTCTTTTTAAATGCATATATAGATTTAGTTACTTAAGGTCTCATCAGACTAAAAATTCAACTAAATTTGACTAATATCAAATAATAATAATCAAATTATAGTATAATATTTTAATATTGCTAAAAGACCGCCAAAATATGAATGCAGTTTTCTATCGAAAGATGTGTGTTGGTTCAAAGTTTCTTGTCTAGTTTTAACCAGGCAACTCTAAAACTCATAAAACGGGATGTCAATGAGACTAACAGTATGAGCCATCAACACTTTCTGTTGAAATTATCTTATCGGTGTTCGTACATTGTGCTAATTTAAAATTAATTTCAATAAAAAAATATTTAAAATTTGTGAAAATATAAAAAAAAATACTATTGAAAACACGAAAACTCAATCTCTATTATTTATCTCCTAATACTCTTGTAAGAAAATATACAATACCTCAGGCAGATTTTAGAACATAAAGTAGATCGTCAAACATAGATTAAAATAATAAACTAACAGAATTCTGCATGAAACAAAATTATTTTTAATTCAATAAATCTGTTTACAAACAGTATGACGGTACAGCCATGTGCAACGGTATGTAAGCGTTTTGGCTGATTTTTAATGGCAATTTTGAACTTGCATTTATATTAATATATTATGCTGTAAAACAAAAGAAGAATTATTTTTTGTATTTATAAAATACTGACAAATAACACCAGACATACAATAAATGAATCAAAACATTGTACACAAAATAAACTCGTTAATTTCAATTTCACAGACTGATAAAATTTCACCTCAATAAGATCGATTTTATCAAAAAAGAACAACTCATCTAAGAAATAGCAAAATTTAACTCTAAAATAATGGATAACCTAACACAATAGCAAAACAATACATTATTCTAGACTAAATAACACATACTACAAGACAGAGAAAAGTTAGATATGTCAGCTTACCCCATAATAAGTCCGTTATAAAATGTTTAAATTTACTCTATAAGAATCTTAACCTAAACATAGCAAACCAACTTCTGAAAGAATTATGCAACAGTTAAAACCAGACTCCAATGTTCGGGAGGACTCTTGTTTAGGAAATTGCTTGTAGTGCCCGTAATAAAGCATATGTAGGTTGGAATAAGAGAACAATTGTATCAAGATTTAAAGAACAAATATCAAATATAAAGTACTAATTTCCCGAATATTAAATATAGCAGTCAAGGAATTACAAATTAAACACTACCTATGATTTAAACATGTTACCAAACAGATTACTAAATAATTACAAAAGCATGTTCGTAGTAACAATATGACAACTAATTATTAATACATTTTAAGTAACTTAATATTTATATGATTAAATAATTCATTTTATGGTTTAAATTAAGCCTTAGATAAAGTATTTTGTTGTTAAAGTGAATGATGGAGATTGCAAGTGTCCTATGATTGCAATGTTAGTGCATTTGAAAAATGTAGTTGTCAATGGATCTAAGGAGGTATTAACAATATTTTATTAGAATAAGTTTTGAGCAATCTTTACACATTTTAAATAGGTAGTTTTAACAATAATCTTTCACTAATTCATGGATAAATATATTTATATACTTACAACAAATATTTATACCAATTTGCGTTTATTAATTTTTTTTACAAATTTTAACTAAGTTTAATAATATCACCCTTTTTACTTTATTTTCCAACAAAATGTTAATCTTTGAAATTAATTATAACAAACTCTGAAGGGTCTATAATTGTCAACAGAATTGAACTAAATTGTCGGTAATTGTACAGTAATTACTACTTGTTTTACTTCACCAAAGTAAGTTTTATGTATAATAATAGGCAGTGATAATTGAAAACATCTACTTCATTTTAAGAAGATTTGATTAAGTGCAAAGCTTATATTTATAATTTTATTGTAGAAATGCATTACATTATTTATCTAAATAACTTTCTATTTCAATTTAACAAACTTTTACATATTGTTGAATTATTTTGCGTTAGTGAAACAAGCATTTAATATGAAATATACCTGTAAAAATATTTTAATGATTTGGTATAAATTGCAATACTAGTTAAAATTCTTGTATATGATTAAATAAATGAGTGACACTTTGACATTTGCTATATTTAAATTAAAGTGGATTAGATTTCTTTAGTATTATGTGTTGTCATAAATAAAGTTAGATGAGTTTTATATTAACGTTTATACAAATAGATCCTTTTCTCAGTGAAAGAGCTTGTAAGTTGTTGACGTCACTCAATACAATCTACGGCATAATACGAGGGTAGTGTTACTTTACCTGCGGGGTTATTCAAAACTTTCCCTCTCGAAATATATTATCTACGACATTTATGTCCCTATAAATACACTTAAGGCTACCTTTTGTAAACTTCCACCAGATTTAGAGAAGCATATGCAATGTATGGGCACTCTATAGATTTATTTATTTTAAAAGGAAATGTGTTTATGTTTTTTATCGTATGAGCTCATCATTTGGGTGAATAGTATTTATTGAAACACAACACATACATATTGATTTACATGTACATATTGTGTGTTGAGTTTCATTTAAAAGAGTTACCTTACTTTTTGTCTAAAATTAAGATTAAATACATTAGAGAGCATTTTTGAAATAATCTTATTATTTTCTTTCAATTATATTTTAAATAAGAATTACTTATAAAACAACAATGAAAACTGTTAAACCCAATTTCTCCCAAAACGTATTATTAAAAAGTATATAATGTAAAACCAACCATTGGAAGAAATAGTATATGTTCCTTGTTGAACCATTTGTTAGTTTTGTAAAAATTTTGTTTAGTGACTATATTTCAGAAACTAGAGGGCTCGCCAACCCCCGTGTTGACTCGCGTCGAAGCTAATGCAAACAGGTTATTTTATATAAATAGGTCCTACTATTTAATTCTAATATGTAATATTTATTTTAATTATGATGTAACAAAGAGGTTTCTTTTTTTTAATTCCTTAATTTATTAAGGGTTTATTCTCCAGCGTAAGGAAAGTATTACAATCAACATTTTTACTACATTTTCACCCCTTAGCAGCCCGTGACAAAATGTTATTCTATGATACATTTTTTATGTATGTTGAAAGAAATAGAAGTACAAATTTTCAGCTCACTAACTTTAAGGAAAATATAGACTAAAATTTATTTTTATTTTTTTAGAGTTAATATTCACTCCTTAGTAGCACGCGACATAATGTAAATCTAGTTAATTTTTTCTATGTGTCTCGTAAGAAATAAATGTACAAAACTTTTGTTCTCTAGCTTTAAGGAAAGTATACAATCAGTATTCATTGTTTTAGGGGTTGTTTTAACACTTAAATCAAAATTAATTCTAGCCTATGTTACTCAAGGATAGTGTACCTTTTTATTAGTAAAACTAATTTTTCTATCGGTTAAGTCGTTCCAAAGATTACCTGCAAGAACCAGCAAGGTATACACTTCAATGAAAACCTAACCTAAAAGTAAGAAATTTAAAAAATTACTTCAAAGTTTGAAATCAGCTGTTTTATCTGTTATTTTGTTTACAAGTGATGATTCATCAGTCTATGCCTAACCTAAGATTTTTTTCCGATTAACTTATAAATATTGAAATAAAAAAAGGTTTTTATCAAAATGAATATAGTATGGGAATGAATATAAAATGGGATAGTGTAGCTTTTTATTAGTAAAACTATTTTTCAATCGGTTAAGTAGTTCCAGAGATTACCCCCTACACATACAAACAAACAAACAAACTTTACCTCTTTAAAATATTAGTATAGGTTTAGTTTGCAAATAGTGTATCCAAACTTTTGGTTGGTAGAGGCAAAGATTCATGACCTTTGTTTTGGTAAATATCAAATCAAAATGTTTTAAAAATTTATTTTTTACTACATGTAGTTTTTTTTGGACCTAGTATATAGACTTTTAAGATAGTTTTAATGTAGAGGCTAGGTTGTTAGAATTAGCTCGATTGTCATTTGTATGACTAATATTTTTAGTGTTGAAGGTTGGTCCTTTTAAGAGCCATTCGATCAAATGGACCTGTTTGATTTGACCAAAGTCTTCCTTTTGGCCAAGTTGGATATGGCCGGTGAGGCCGAATTCATCCTAGTGTGTGTTTGGAGACATCGACCCTGATTGACGTTGCCCTCCTGAAGCTGGATATGCACGGTGGGAGTAGTCTGTAAGTGTAGTGTAGTTTTGTTGTGTTGAAATAACGTGGATCCACTTACCACTGTTGGTAGACCAACTTTTGATTCTGTACGAAATGCAATTTATGGAAACTGAAATCAGATAGCAGACACCAGGGCTACCTTCATATTCCACTGAGATATGATGCACCAAAAACAGGGATGGCCAGTAATGGAGTCGTCAACAGTCCGATGTGGTTAGAGCCGGTAGACAGGACGTCTAATCGAAGATGAAGGCAGTTTGCCTATAGGATGGATGATTAAAAGGTATCCAATGGTTCCGTACTTCGTCCCAAGAAGACGGTTTAAATAGTCAACAGGTAATTCCAAAACCTGTCCTTTGTCACCGACAGTAGACTAAATGAAAAGAAAAGCTCTTCCGGAAAACTGACAGAGATGTGTGTCTAGTGAAGCCTGAAGCTCTTTCCCGCAATTTGTAAGCCTGATTTCATGTCTTTTTTATTTATTTCTTTTTATATTTTTATGCAATACTCCTTAAACAAGCCTCAGTCTACGTGATGGCCAACCTCTAGCGAGCCATTGCAGTCTAATTATGCTCAAACGAGTAACCCTATCATAGAGGAAGGCACCATGGATGATTGTCCAAGTCCCGAACTGAGAATCTCTTTCCACAGATATTTATTGATAGTGAAATGAACAAAACGGTGTGCGTGAAGAGTGGAGAGAAGACTTCAGTCAGGAAGAGATACACCGACTGATTGGGAAAGATCACAAGTGATGCGGAATATGCTTTAGTCTACCGAGTTAGGTTAGCATAATCCAGGGTGTAACGTGCAAGGTGAAGGAGGAAATTACCCTACAAAAACCTTGTTAGTGAGGTTACTGTGGGATTACACACTACATGCAGTATCTTCTTCTGGTGCCTTTACGAAGCTGAAATATGCTTGCAAAAGTAACATGAGTGTAACTGTACACTGCCACTTGCACCTGCAACAGATAAATGTTAGTTAGTGCCATGCAACTGCCCACTGATGATAGCACTTTTAGCAGAAAAGTTAATTGGAGAGCTTACCTCATGATACTCATTTTTTTCTTGCAATTATTTGATGTTTGAAAACCTAATTTTCATTATTAACTTACAATTTTGGCATTCTACCAAAATAATAAAGACTTATTAATAAAAGTGGTTTATTAAAACACGATTAAAGCACGATTAAGCAAGCATAGTAAAACAGATTCAAATTGTGCTAACTATGTATTAGATTTAGGCCTTCATTTTAATTCTAGTGATAATGTCAACGTAAACGAAACAGTAGTAAATTTTAAAATAATTTGGACACTTTAGAAATCTGATTTGTTTTTATTTGCCATTTTTCATGCTTAACCTAAATAAACAGGTACATAACCCATCCCCTTTGATAATAACCCAACCCTTTGTAATAATACAACCTGTCAGTCCCTTGTACTACAAATGTACTTCTTGGTTAGAAACCTTACAATGCTATTACCCCCCCACCTTAATAGTCTAGATTTTAGTGTTACATTATTCTGTAGATCGTTCGGATTAATTAATTGTCTTATGATGCTTAGCTGCGAAACAGATGTATCAAATATATTGTTACTATGTGAAATATAATATTAAGTTTTATTTTTCCTCATTAAAACAAATGGGTAGTAAACTTGTAGCAACGATTGTTGAATGAAAATATATTTATGCTATTGGAAAAAAGATTAAATTTCAGTATTGCTCCTAAGGGAATTGATTTTCTCTGTCGAGCAAGGTGTTTCAATTATTTCTAAAGAATGCAAAATTATTTAAAGATACAACCATAACTATACAACTTTGAACATAAAGCACAGTTTTAAGTCTAATATGAATGTTTTTTAGACAGCCTTAAGCAGGTTACAAGAGAATAACACAATTATTGTTTTGCCGAGTGATAAGAGAAGGAAAACGGTCATTGTTAATAAGGCAGAATATAAAGAAAAGATGACTTGATTACTTGATTCGAACGAATATAACATTTAAACAAAAGTATCCTACTGTAAATATACAAAACTAAGTCAAGGATTGTTAAAAATATCTAAAAACATTGACATTAGACATATGGATGTTTCGTTATCTCCACAGTTCTATAAACCACTTCATATCAATGGTTTATCCAAGCTACACAAGCTAATGTACTACTACGTCGCATTATTAGTTCTATTGATTTTCCTGTCTACAACCTTTCAACATTCCTGAAACCAATTATACAGGGTTAGTTAAAAGTCTGGAGACACCCCCAGCATTTTCTATCAATGCTCGGTGGAGATTTAAGGAGGTGTCTCCAGACTTTTAACTAACATTGTATATTCCTTATTCGTAAATAACTATTGAGCTTGACTTGTGAAAAGTAACTAGATCAAATAATAAAATCTGAACACAAAATCTTACAACAAATACGTTTACTAACTTAAAACGCGTTGCAAAGACAATGTCGCCATCCTCTGTGATGCAAGGGCAACAGTAACCAAACTATAACTTGAGTGAATTATAGTACTGTTGATTACTGTAGCCCGTGCATCACAGAGGATGGCGACATTGTGTTGAAACGCGTTTGAAGTTAGTAAACGTATTTGTTGTGAGATTTTGTGTTCAGGTTTTATTTTACCTAATTCCTTATTAGGTCACACTACAATTACCTTATTGTGAGTTTTGATGTTGTCAATTTGTTTAACAACGTTCCTGTTGTTGGCACATTAGATATAGTTGTTAAAAAACTATGTCATGACCTTACCTTAAAATAGAAAAGAAAAAAAACATTGTTGTTGAAATATTGGACAAAATGTTAATAGTTGTGATGACTCCAATTATTTCCAGTTTGATGATGTATTTTATAAACACGCCAATTGGGAGGTGTACTTAGTCTCTTTCTTTGTAATATCTTTATGTATCATTATTTCGACTTTATGTGTCTACTCAGAGTTGGCGATTTGGTTACAAACATGAATTTCGGTCTGGAGTCTACGTGTAGCGCAGCCGACCAACACGTGACGGTATTTAAATTACCATTCTAACCATCAGGAACGTTCTACGATTTTTTGCCTTGCAGTTAGTTTAAGAGAGCTAATACGGTTTGTAGTAATGAGATGAAGTGAAAAGAAGAAATCCTGCAAATTAATAACGATTTATTAAATAATGACTATAATAAATCTATTATTGACCGAGCAATTAAAATAACAGGATTAATCAATCATAGACGTAGAAAAACTCAAAACCCTTAAACGATCCTGTAGATTAGTTATGTGAAAGTTATTTCCCAAAAATTAGAAGAATAAATTCCAAATTTTCTACTAGGACTGTTTCTTAAAATTAAATAACAACAACAACAAAAATTGAGACCTAAATATACTGATTTGTATAGCAATAACATTGTTTAAAATTTACCTTGTCAGTGTAGTTTTTGTATGTGGAGGAAACTTTTCGTACATTTAAAAAAAAGTGCTTCGGGACTTACAAAATTCATAACAACGGAAGGTGTCCACATATCATGGTCAAAAACAGAGCTATTTGTTGGAATGAGAGGTTCAAGCCATTAAAAGAGTCTTACTGGTGAAAATAGCTGTTAAAGAAACAGCTATAGTGTATGTAAAAGAAAACTGAATTTAACAGCCCAGTTTCACAATAAGTGCTATTTATTTTCTATTAATAAAAAACCAAGAACAGATATTTTTTGACAGGCAAAATTTATTACTTAATAAAGCGAATATAGTGGGGTTTGAACCTTTGAACGATCTATAACAAACCCCTCATAAGTCAACTTGATTCAGGCGTTCAGAAATTTGAGATTAAAAATGTCCGCTATCATCTAACGACCTATGTCACCCCAAGACGACAAGTTTTGTCATGTATTTGTTGTACATTGTTGCTAACAGAACTTTTAGTAGTTGTTGTGTTATGAGATTGTGTGTAACAAGAAGTGTCATTCGAAGAATATATTTTTTCTTAAGAATTATTACAAAACATCCCATTTAACAACTTATACCTTTGGATTAGTTTTTAACGTACAGGTTTGGTAAAGCCTATTATTACAATGAAGTATGTTGTAATTCAATAATAAAGTTTATCAAGCTTAAGTTATTATGAAAAAAATAAAGCAAAAATAAAACCTGTGGAACTAGACAGATTAACATATGACAATAAAACTTATATTAAAAAACATTACACAATGTCAAGTACAGTTTTAATCAATGTATACACCGTAGTAGAGAATTTGACAAAGAGACTATATTGAATGTCAGCATGAACTTGTCAGTGTAGCTGTGAAACAACTTATAACTGTGGATTGCTAGTACGTAATGCGTATGTGATATTTATATTTACAAAAAACAGCTATCCGATTAATAAAATGTACTTTAAACATGTAAAGTTAGTTATTCTGTTATACTAAATGCAGAAAATAAGAATTTTTACAGTTATTATGCAAATAATAAAGTCAATTACATTATACTAAGTATATTTAACATCCGGCTGACGTCATCTGTATTTGTAGCACTGATGTCAGACCCAACTCAAACTACATTTTAGTATTTACATACAAAACGAAACACAGGCAAAGCAGCTGTCACTGGGAACTAAGGCCAGGTCTTCCAATTACATTTTATAAGAGACGCCAAATAAGCAACTATATTGGTCCCTTGTCCTGTAATGGAAGAGATTGTAAATTTTATATCCTATATTAATGTGAATATTGAGAGAAAGAGTGTCATTAAATAAATTAATTAATCTTAATTGTATTTATTTACCAATATAATTTTATACGTATAATATTTTGAATAATTTATGTTATCAGCTGGAACTACGATTTTTAATGAGATTTAGTACAAAGGTATAGACAATTATTAAAATTCATACATTTAAATCAACCTTCTGTATGAATTTAAAGACCCTTTTTCTGTAGGAGTTCGTTTGAAATATGTATGTTATTTATGCTATATCTATGCATAATAGTCAAATTATCGTGATTCTTAACACAATTATTATGTTTTTTGTTTCCATTATTAATACAATTTTATGTTATATACATTTTATTTTGATAACTTAAATCACAAAATTTAACCTTCTAAATATATAAAAGTTGTCCATGATACCCACGACGTAATCGAAAATCTGTTAAAAAATCCACTAAATATACTAAAGTAGAGGTACGTTCAGAGAAGATGTGAACAAACAAAACAATAGCGTACAACATATCTTAATTTGTATTAATCTTTCGGAATGAAATTAATAAAAATACTTATTAATTTTGTGCATTGATTTACAGTCACCTATTGAAAAGAATGATTAGATAGTTTAACATAATTCTAAGCACACATAACGTTATCAGAAATAAAATATATTTATATAATTAGGTTTTTCCATTACTTAGTAGGCCAGTCAACGGTGATAGCAAAATGTATTTTAGCAGGAATGGATAAAACATGTGTTCATCTTTCATCCTGTCGCAATTCCCTAAGGAAATTCTATGTCATATCGCTAAATCCACGAGTATGTAAGAGGCTTCCTGGATAGATACTGGTTTGAAATATGATATTTTTATAATCACTATACAGTTTATAACATAAAGCGTTTTACTTTAAAAATCTGAAGAAAATATAGATACAATCTTAATAATTAATTCAGAATAAAATATTTAATTACGAAATTTCAAAAAGGCAAAAGATACTATTGATAATTAATAATAATTAAAATATAGGTGATCTGCATACCATCTAGGGCTTTTAAACTTTTAATATTAAACCTTATAATGATACCGACAATATATATTTGAAGAACTTTCTGTTTGGAATTTACAATGTGATTTTTTATAGTAAATTCATAATATATATTGCGACGACAGACGTTTTCTAAAGTTGCAAGCACAAATTTTGCGACGATAGAGCGCGCAAACTTTGCACAATTTGTCTGTCTGTAGGATTTCCCTACTTTGTCACAAAATAAAGAGATTATACCACCTACTGGAAGTATAAGGCAAATTAATTTTGATAGCCTAGGTGATATAACTCTGGTTAGGATAACTATGTCTATAGTCACCTTAATGAAAAATATTTTATTAAATTTCTTCCAGTTATTGAAGTTACTATTAACTTTAAATATGCTCAGCTCAGTAATTAATTTTAATTTTATTCGACGATCTCTGAGGAGTGAGAACAGTGGAACTGACCTTAGAATAATTAAATTATTTGTGCTATGTGAACCTTCGATATTGATCATACACTGAAAACTTCTTATCATATAGGATACTTAGATAATAGGAATTTCTTGAACAAGGTAAATTATTTATATTATCTTAAATCAAAAGAGAATTTATTCAACAAAAAAAAAAAAAAACTCAAAATTCTTTGTGGTTCTTTCCACTACAAAAATAAATTTTTTAAACTAAATTAACTATTTACCTCAATTTATTACCTTCTTTAGGTAGAACCATTTATTATTTATTCATACTTAATTATTCCTTCTGTTAATATTTATTATTTAATTATGAAAATGATTTTAAATATTTAATTTACAAGACTGATAATTTTATATATTGAAAAACCTAATTTAACTATCTCAACCCAGTATCAATAATTATTTGAATTTAACTCAGGCAATATTTTAATAGGGGACATCGTAACGTTTTTGACAGACCTTTTATTACTGCGACCCTTGACTCTGAACTGCTTTCCCAGGAATGCTGATGGAAATACAGCCTCCCTGAAGTCCGGTTATCGTTGGTGTAGTTGAACGTCTCCCGTGGTTTCCGATTCTGCCTGGTTGAATTTTTCCTGGTTTGAGTTTCCCTGAAGTCTTCTAGCGCCTTCCCTTATTTGGTTTTCGCTTTTTTATTCCAGTAATTCCTCAAAGTCCATTCGGTGTTCCAGTTATCGCCATTACATCCGTCCTGTGATTGTCGTAGACTACGTCATTTACAATGGTTTAGACGCACCTGCTATATTAACCAATTATAGCCTAATTCACTTAAATTGTTCGACTGTTTTTTCACTGTCTGTAATGATAACCGATATAACACTATCTCCGTTCATTTATTTAAATTGTATATAAGTTCGATGGATTTTTATAGAAACTGTTCGTTGAAATATTATATTTCATAATATTATTATTAATTAAAATGTTCACTGCTCCATTAACACATTTCGTACCGCTGCCTTGATAAAACACTGCTTCTACTTGAAAAATACATTACTTTAGTATCGCAGATTTTTCTAACACATATCTATTCCAATAGAAAAATATACACTAGTCCAGCACATCTCTACTCAGAGAAAAATTCTACTGTGAAGTACTCTCGAGACGTCTCCCCGAAAAAAGTCTATGAACAAAGTCTCTCCGCAAAGTCTCTACGAAAAGTCCTCTGCCTCTGACGCTGTACGCTCCTTATATCGACTGTTTTACCACCTCCGGGGTACCAACTATTTCCCTGCTTTTCTATACCTTATTCGCCATCTCGCCATGCGACTTGTATTTTTTTCTAAAGTTCTTGGGTTGGTACTACCCCCACTAACTTCCTAGTGTGACATCTCATCTTGCTATCAGCTACTCCCTCTACTGGCATATTGTCCCATTGTTTTACTTATATTCCCTGTAGTTTCTCTGGAACTTGTTTTATAGAAATGCGGTATTCGTAATCTTATTCCTGGTACTTTTTTCTTTCTTCTCAAACTTGAGTGATGGTCGTACGACGTTTAGTTTGCTTACGGCGCTACAACGCGTTTTCCGCGGTTTTTCCTCGCGAAAACTCTTCTGTTTTTAAGGGGAAAATCTTTTTTCTTTTTTCTTATCTGTTGGTTATGGTTTTATAGTTTACTAGCCAAAATTTCAATTCTGTCCGATGATTTTTCTTCTGCTTTTGCGACTTGTAAATTTGCCTATTTTAACATTTACTTTTGGATTTGAAATTTTACTTGACAAATTGATACTTAAGCTTGAGATTTACAATTTTATTTTTTTATTACTTTCTTAACACTAGGTCATTTATTTTATCACCTTTTTCCTTTTATTTTTAGCACAAAATATAGGTGTGAAACTTTTCACCTATTATTTTAATTAATTAACAATTTACAAAATTTTATCTTATAAAACTTTTACTCTTTTATTACTTGTTTACTATTTCATTTTTTCAGGTGCTTTTTCACCTTCAAACTTTAACAATTATCTCTAACTTCTAAAATACCAAAAATTTCTTAATTTGTTATTTTACATTTTTTATTCAAATTCTCTTACTCTTTTCAAAAATATCTTTTTCATTTACTTTTGATCAAATTTGAGAATTTTCTACAACTTTAACCCTTTCTAACTTTACTATTTTTTAATTTACAAAATTGTGATTTCCATGACCAATGTCTACACCTCCCGTGTTTCACATTTACCCATAAAATTCATCAATTTTATAATTTTATTTAACACCTTATTCCTGTATAAAATAACTAATTTTTCTAAGTCTTTTAAACAACTTGAAACAAGCTCCAGGACAAAAGTCCATATCTGTTGACTCAGTACATTTGGCCTGGACTTGTCTTCTTTTAATCTATTTAAGTATAGGGTGCACCTCAACTTCTGCTATGAAATCTTGATTTTTGCATTTTATTGCAAAACTCAATTTTTCACACATTGCATAAGGCCCATCCGTTGCAATATATATTTTTAATGTATAACTATTAACTTATTTGTTTAAATTAATTATCCTATCCAAGATAAGAATTTTACTACAAAAGAATCTTTTTATTTAAAATTCAAGGATCACGCCTAGTAGTTAAAGCGGATCTTGCACCCTATTTATTTAGTTAAAACACTACTCACTTTCATAAGTAAATCACATACTATGTGAATTAATTGACGGGTATTTTAAAAGTGTTTCTTGGTGAAGAGATAACTCTGCATAAAAATGAATAGCAGAGTTAAAGTGTGTTATTATCAAACAATTATATAGACGTGAATATGTAGTATATATAGTTTGTTTACATTTTTTGAATGTAAATTGGTATTAGGCTACCAATTTAAGGTAGCATAATACTTTTGGTTTTTGTTTTGGGCATTATAAATACAAAATACTTATACTCTGTGCATTCTTAGAAAAATAATGTAATAGTCTTCACACATCAAATAAATGTTTGTATTGATACATTAAACTTCTCATAAGAATGTTGTAGACATTTTCGAGAACAAATAAAAATCATGTTTTAAGTATTGAGTTTTAAACTATCGATATTGACAACTTTGAAAAACTTGAATTTTCAAATCCAAACAACTAGAAATTATTTGAAAATATATTGGCTTAATAATATGAGGTTTATTGAAAAGAATGTATAGTAAAAGATTGAAGATTGAACAATATATGTCAACAAATTAAAAACTAAAGTAAACATAGCACAGCCTGGTTATTGAGGTTATGTTTTGCTTAGCATGCATGTGCATTATTTTGACTTGGAAAAGCATTTTAAATTATGATTTTGAATATAATATGTTAAACTAATGCTTTACTAAACCGACGCACGAAACGTTAAGAGTTGTGTCCGTTTTTACAATAGTGAAATTATAAAACTCGTAATAATGTAAAATGAAGACCTATCCTGATTAACTTACATGACACTATATTTTCTAAGGAAATGACCATACTCTCTAGTTCTTTGCCAAATAATATACACAGGTCAAAAGCTACTTTTTAAAATTCAATAAAAAAACGTGACCAGTTGTATTGTCTGTGTAATAATACCAACCAACAAATAAACGTGTTTAATTACAAGTAAAATTTGTTATCTAAATTATAAGATACATCGCGAGAGAAGAGAATGGGAGTTGGCGTGCAAAGCAAACATGATCTCCTCTAGTGAACAGTATTATAGTTAATTGCAAATTTTGTATTGCATTTGATTTATACTCCAATAACTTCTCGAATAATGTGCATATTCATCCAAATGTATTAAAATTTGTAAAGAAGTAGAGATTAAAAAGAGGAAATGCATCTTTAGTTTCGACCTTGTAGATAAGCGAATTCAAGATCGCTAGTCGCACTTTTATCTTTCCGTATGAAGCAGTGTTCATACTTTCCTACCACCCTATAATTATTGAAACATAAACTATTACTTATCAAGCAAAAATATAATTGGAAAATATTGTGTATGGCATTTATAAAGTATTGAATATTAATACGAAAGGGCACTATTTGTGCATATTGTTGTATTTATTTTGGGAGAAAATTAAAGTTAGTTTACATTTATAAGAAGAATAACTAATTAATGTTTTTATAAACGGAAATGTTTTTTTGCAACGGAAATTAGCCAGTTGCAAGGCGCTAATTAGACTTGCTA